>JASCZI010061203.1:3753-17778 GCA_036250425.1 Stylosanthes scabra
ATTTATCTTCTTCTCTTGAGTCTTCAATCAATCATATCTTTAATCTTCCAATCATGCCCTTGATTAATGAGTGAAATTGATGCCCAAAAGGTCTTGGATTAGAATGAAATTGAATGAATTACTGGAAGTGAACGTTGGCTCCCACGTATGGCGTGTAACTCCCACGTATAACGTGGGGTTACTGCCTCAATCTACTTCTTTATGCCAATTCCTCACGTATGACACCAAGACTCCACGTATAACGTGTGACCACTGTCTCAATTTGCTTCTTGGATGTTTTGGCTTACGTACGACGTGGGAGAGCTCACGTATAACGTGGGCTCTCTGTCCAAGTTGTGCCATTTTGCCAAATTACTCACGTATGGCGTGGCTGTGGACGTACAACGTGGGGTTCACTGAGAGCATACTTGGCTTTTCTTTATCTTCTTTGCTTCCATCTCTCTTTAAATGATCTTCAATCACCTAAAAACTCTTAGTGAATTTTCTAAAACACAAACACAACTCAAAGGACATCAAGTTTGTTTGATTTGATCAATTAATAACAATAATTCACAAAGAACATCATGATTATAAAGAAAAATTGGGACTAAAAACAACCCAAGATGCCTAGGCATCAGGCTCAACCCCACTGCCACACTAATTAATAACATTAAACTAATAGCCTCTTAAAATGTTTAATTATTTTTGCCATGTTAGGTCATATACTAACATCAATAGAGTCAGTGTTGGTGACCATATATGGTTTCATATAGCTTTTCATTTGTTTTGTTTCTTCAATTTTTTTCCCTAACCCCTACTTTTTCTCTTTTGTCAAGCTATGTTTCTTCTTTTGATGATTATGGAATGTTGAATACATTGATTCAAAATCTATATGTTTTTGGTGCTTTTTTGTTCAAAGTCTTTTAAGCCACATGATTGCCATCTTTTTGTGGTACATCGTTCATTATATATATGTGTAAAGGGAACAATGATGTATGTTCTCTATTGAGAATTGTATGTAGACAAATCAATTTCATGCAATAATAAATACAAACCAGTATATTAATAAACTGTATATATTTTTTTTCTTTTAAGGACCTCTTATACAAAATAAAGTTGAATACTAATTTTTGTCCTTTTTTCTTTTTTATGTGGATATAAAGGTCATGCCGGGAAGAAGGAGAATAAAGTCATGAATGCATATACTTGCAAACCAAATTGTGTATGTTAAAAATTAAGAACTATGAGTGATTACTTATAAAGTTTTCAAATAAAGATGCATGTATTCCGGAGGGGATTAGCTTTGCAAATTATGAATTATAGGAAAATTCAAAATCATAGTGTATATTATATATACAAATAAAGTTATATTAATTTGTTGTTGTCTATATTTTTAGATAGAGAAATTAGTTAGGACATTAATATATCTCTTCAAATTTTACTATTTTACCATTTTAATTAAAAGGCTTGGTTGATTGGGTTTACAGTGTGACTCGTCTTGGATGAATTGGGTAGGAGCTACTATAGTAAGATTTTATTAGCTAGGATAATAAATAAAGTTCAAATGAGTTTAAATCTTTAGATCGTATTTAAACATGTATTGTATTTAGAACAATTATATCAACTGAACCTAATGTGTTTTAAGAGCAAATTCACGACGTTAAATTAGATATAACAAAATGATATATTTTATATCAAATATATAATTTCTTTTAAAAAAAATAGATTCTTTTGAAATAGTTTCTAATAATAAAAAGAAAAATGGCTCCAGCTCCAACCTAATAATTAATAACTGTTTCTACATTGAATTTGGAATGGTTGAGTGCAGAGTTCTTTATATTGTTAACCACTTGATTTAGCTCATTTTCTCTCAAATTTGAACAAGTTATTAATTCTTATTTGTATTTTATTAGCATGCGATGCTTTGTTATTTAGGGTTATTCACTTATTTTTAATATTGCAACCCAACATCCAAATTAAGGTTTGATATAGTGATTTTTGTCTCTAACGGTGCGTTTAGTTCTGAGTACTGGGACTAGATTGAGAAAGTGAGACTCGGTATTGTGTTTGTTGGATAGAGATTAGAACTAAAATTTCAGTCTCAGTCCCCCGAGTATTTTCAGTATCTCCAAATTGGAGGGACTGGGAGACTGGGACTGGGATTGAAACTTTAAAATATTTTTTTTCTCAAATACCCTCAAAGTACATTATAGTTTTCAATATTAATATTTATTTCTACTCCATCAACTTAATTTAATCTCTATCTCTCAATCTCTATCTCTAATTAATTTATAAACCAAACATAATACACAAACCTATTTCAATCTCAGTCATTCAATCTTAGTCTCCCAATCTTAGTCTCTCTCTCAAACACACCCTAATAGAAACATACCCCAAATATATAAATCAAAAGAGAGAAATATTTCGCATTTATAGACTTTCTTGTTAAAGAATTTGCTAGTTATAAATTGTAATATACTTCTAACACTATATTACAATTTAAATGATTAATTTATTAAGTTGTTCTATCTCAATCCAAAAACTAACTTAACCAGGATATTTTATATTTATAGATTATTCAAAGACTTTATCCTTAGAAATAATAATAAATTTTTTTTTTTTGATAGTTTAGAAAATATAAAAACTTATAACAAGTGTGCACAAAATGAAAGATACATACGTAATTATATGTGAACTATATGGAAAGAAGGAAATCAATCAGGAACAACTGTACTTGAGGAGTATATAGAGTGTTGGATATGAGGAATGGGTTTCGAAATGTATACTTGTAGGGATTATGTATGATACATATGAGTAATCATATCATATCATATATATATAAAGAACTTCAATTTATCATGATAATAGAAATTTTAAATTTTTACTGTGTCGAAACTTGGTGTAATCAGTACATAAAATGAATCCATAACAAGTTAACAACAATAGCAGAATTGTATGTATTTTAATAAGTTGATGAATTTTATGCACAATCTGGCTCATTTTTACATAAGAAATGCAAAAATTCCATTGGATCCATAAAACAAATAACTGAACATCATAATAACTCATTTCGATGAATACCCGAGAGAGACATGATATACTGATAATAAATATAGAAAAACTAAAATCACAGAATGAAAGCTTAATAGAGTTCATTGTCACGTGTCCTTTCTGCATAAGCATATGGCAAAATCATTTGATTATTGATAACTTAATTAATTAATTAATTAGTGCGCATGATCTCTCTGCAATCTGCATAGTGCAAGCTTGCGGATTCGGCAATCCACAATCATCCAAGTCTTGTGATGCATTTTTTTTCCTCAAGAAAACCCTAATTGCATTTCGCACTTGCCTACTTAACCTCATGCAGTTTAAAAAAAAAAATTTTGCCATGTTTTCATGACTTTAATTAATATTATTTTATCTGATTATTATTGTATGAAAAATTATTTTTCAAAATATCACTATTTTCAAATTATTTATTTAACTACCATGGTTTGGCAATCTGTTTTACTCAATTACTGATTACTAAAATATTAGCGTGCAAATCTCTTGCTATTTAAAAATAATGCATTGGATGATGTTCGAATTAAAGAGCTAAGGGAAGAAAAATACTCAAACTGTCGTTAGGCCAAACTAGTTCTTATTACATGATGTGATTTTTTTAATATATATATATCCTAAAGTATTTTATTAACTATTATTTTTATGTTTATTTCATCATTATTTTTATTTTATATTCACTATTTCTAAAATTAATAATTTTTATTGTATAAAAAAATTAAAATAAAGAGATAAGTATTTTTTCCATAAATGTTTTTGGGTGAAAATCGAATTGGTCATAAATCTTTTTTTTTTTTGTCAAAATTGCGATAAAGATTTTAGTTTTACTTTAAAATACCCTTTATACTGATTTGCCCTTAGCCCTAACCCCTCTTTTCCATTCATCATTCCTTCTACCTTCATTTTCTCCGCCACTGCCAAGCCACCACTGCGCACCGTGGTTGTCGCCGCCTCCAGCTGTGCCAAAGCTAGAATCGTCGAGAGAAGTTTCCTCCCTTCCTTCCCGTTGTTCATCCCAATGTTGAAGATCATGTCACTTTTCCCTGTGCCCTCCAACAAGCCACTGGTCATGTTTGCTGGCTCACCAATTGTCGCGGCCTTGTCCTCACCGCTAGTACCATATCGTCATCCACCTTCGATCCCAAGGAAAAAGGCTGCCAGGAGTATAGCGGTGCCTTGAACAAAAGTGAGGAGACACGACGTGAGTGACCATTGTTTCTCTCTATCGTGGCGCCGCTCTCCCCCGACACCATGGATGTTCTCCGCCCCTCCCTCACGATGGCGCCGTCCTCAGCGCTGCTTCCTTGGTGCAGATCCTCGGCGTTGATCCTGCCTCTGCTCATGGTGCTGCTTCCGACGCCATCTTTCATATCACCATTACCATCAACGGTAAGAGCTACATGTCATATTTCCATATTAGAATTTTTAATTTCTGTTGAATCTGGAACTTCTAAATTGAATTCTGTATTGTGAACAGTTGAATTTTTTAATTTATGAAAATTCTGGATGACTTAAATTTGAATGTTGGTTGAGTCCTCTTGTGAATTTTATGAATCTGCATCCAATTCTTCTTTGTTCGGGTTCAAATTGGATGTCGGAAATTCTGGTTGTGCTACAATAATTGTTCTGAATTGTTGTTTTGAATTTTCTGAAGTAGATTGCAACAGAATTGGAGATTTTGGTGCTGCATGTCATATTTCCATATCAGAATTTTTAATTTATGTTGAATCTGGAACTTCTGGATTGAGTTCTGTATTGTGAACAGTTGAATTTTTTTAATTTAGGAAAATTCTGGATGACTGAAATTTGAATACTGAAATTTGAATGTTGGTTGAGTCCTCTTTTGAATTTTCTGAATTTGCATCCAATTATTTTCTGTTCGGGTTCAAATTGGATGTCGGAAATTCGAGCTGTGCAACAATTGTTTTGAATTGTTATTTTGAATTTTTTCGAAGTAGATTGAAGCAGAAGTGGAGATTTTGGTGCTGGATTTGCAAATTTTAAGTAAGGGGGGAGGATTTGGAGGAGGCGATGGTGCTGGTGTTAGTGGACATGGCATTGGTGGTGGTGTCGTTATGGGTTTGGGAACGGTGGAGGCCGTGGTGGACATGGTGGTGGACTTTGTGGTGGTGGCGGCGGCTTTTGAAAAGATTGTGGACTTGGTGGAGGACATAGGCTTAGTGAAGGGTTAAATGGTCCAAAAGGATCATTTTAAATACAAATGATATCTTTGTGACAATTTTGATAGAAAAAATGTCTGTGACTAATTCAATTTTCACTCAAAATCTTTATGGCAAAAAGAATATTTATCCCTAAAATAAACATAATTTTGTTTCATTATTTTTTAATAATTTTGTTAAATAATGGCAATCGTACAACAAGAATCAGCTTGACCTAATAGTAATAAGGTTGTTTTATTTTCCTTAAGTCCTTCGTTCAAATCTCATCCTGCATTATTTTTAAATAGCTAAAAATTAATACGCTGATGTTATTCGTCCTCGTGCTGAGGAGATCACTAGTTATCACTGTGACAAAAGAGTAGTGCACGTTGGGTAAATAGTTTAAAAATAAAATTGACACTAAATAAATTTCTACATTACTATTTGATGAAATTTTTAACGTAGGAATCACATTCTCTCAAAATAATTCTCTCATTGGCCGGATTGTTATATCTTATATTCTTATATACAAATATTGTAAAAGAAATTTTTGACAATATATATATATATATTTTTGTTAATGATGTGCTAATGCACTATTCAATGTCATAATAAAAAAAATATTGTACCAATTACTTTTCGATCTTTTCAGACAAATTAAATTTAATTAAACTTGTAAGAGCCTATATTTACAGCTTTATGGTCTAAAACATTAGAGTAAACTAATAAAAATAATTAGTATATGTTTAATATACTTTTTTTAATACGTTTGAAAGTAATATATTTTTTAACATTTTTAAGGTAAAAATGATAAATAAAAAATTAGTATATGTGTTGAATTTTTTTATGCAATATTGCAAGATAAAATTAGTTGAAAAAATATATTTTTTCAAAGATATTAAAGAAACGTAAATAATTATATAAAATTATAATCAAATAAAAGTTACATATAAAAAATAATATTTCATATTACTCCGATATAATTAATAAAAAGTGATGACATCAATTTTTAGAGTTAACAAAATATTTTTTATAAAAAATAAAAAAATATAAATCACAAATCAATTAGATCTCTTATTGAAAATATCAATAATTAAAATTTGCATCATTCCAAATAATACACAACTTGTATATTTTATATATTTCTCTATATATAATTGCATTATATATATTGAATGTTGGATTGGCTTGGTAGAAGACATGCTGAAGCAAATGAACTTTGGCCTCTTTGTCCCGGGACCGAATCTCTCTCAAGGTAACTTTCAGAATTAATTACAAAAAGAGGAAGCCCCTAGCGTAATGCAGTAGTACAATAGGTGCACCGTGAAGGAGTGCAGTATACGAGTCATTTAATGAAAAACTAGTATATTTTCAATAAGTGTCGTATAGCGGCGGTAAACTGCAACAAAATGTACATTTAGCGGCACACGTATACACAACGGTTGACAAAATCGCAGTTATCTACCGGATTTGTAGTGAATATTGCAAGCTAGCAGCTTCATTTGCAATGAGATCAACTACTCTATTGGCATTGTGTTGAATGAGAATAACAAATTATTTCCAATGAATAACCTCTTTAATTTTAGCAATGAGATCATTTCCCTCTTGATTAATGTTAGTCGTTTTGTCAATTAACCATTAGAAAGGCATCAAGACAATCTATTTCACATGGGATATTCTTACTAACACATTTTCATCCTCAAATCAAACCTCTCTAAATCATAAAGAGCTCACATCGAAGAATGCTAGCAAAACGAATTCCAGTAGAACAAGTAATGCTAGGTAATCAATAAAAATTCAGTCAAAATCAGCCAACAATTTAAATTGGATGTTTTATTTTTTTAGGTTTCAAATGTTCTGTTTTCTAAAAAATACCTATAGAGTTATATGTAATTTAATTTTTAGAAGTTCTTAATTGTGTGGTATAAGGCGTTCTGTTTTTAACGTGATGGATTTTATCCTTTTAAATCTAATTTGGAGAAATTTATTTATTTTATGCATTTAAATTGAATTTATTTAAAAGCCATTTCACGTGCTCTCTCTAGTTCACATTTCTCTGTTTAAGTGATTGTTTCATTTCAAACATTAGGAATAATATAATTATAAGGCTTTGCTAAATTACATTATCGTACTTTGACATAATTATATTGATAATTGGTGTAATGTCATCAATAAATAACTATGAGGTTTATTTTTAGTATAACCATAGTAGATACATTCTATATAGCCGCAGTGAAAACATTATCTTACATCCGACGATAATGTCTATTGTTAAATTCGCCGATAATTAACGCATTTTTTGTAGTGAATATTTGTAATATATTTTTGTTTAAATAATGCTACGAAATCAACGTTAGGAGATCAATAGGGAGCCAATAAATATAATTAAGAAAATAGTGGATGATAAAAGAAAAAAAATAATAATAAAAAGTAATATTAACTTACTATTGTTTCTTTAATATTAGCTACAGAATTTCTCATTTTTGTATATTTTTATTATACACATCTTTTATATGATATAAAGGACAAATATTCAATTTTTTTTTTCAATTAATCACTCTAAATGCAAATATATATTGATTGTAGCTATATTTTCAATGTCGATGTATTGAATTGGATTTGACCCTATCTTAACGGTGTTGTACTACTGTCTAATTATATAGTTGACTAATTACTTGTGAAAGATTCCTTTTTTTTCTCCCTACAACTTTTCTATTTTATGTAGATGTAGATGTAGACAACAAAGGGACTCATTGAAGAAATCGAAAACTTATAGGTAAAGTCAATGAACCAGGAGAATGATAAAAGATCATTTTACTTTCTGGAGTGATGTTTCCTGCTAATAACCTTTTTTCCCCTCCTTAAAACGAGCAAATGAACAATTATTTCTAAAACAAATTAAATAAGTTTTTTTTTTGTCTAAATTAAATAAGATTTTAAATATGGAATAATGTTTTGACTCTCTTATTAATTAATCTTTTCTTAGTAATAGTATAATACAAAAGTTTATTATTAGTACATCCGGAGCATTTTACATAGAATTATTGTTAATTTAAAATTAACTCGAAAATATTTATTTAACTTCTTATGTTTTGGAGAAAATAACTTATGCATATGGACCACTAGTATGCTTGAATTAGAGAGTGTTTATGGCTTGGTTTGGTCCAAAGACCCGACTCGAACCCATCAAATTTGAGGCATTTTTTTTGCCAATTTTGAAAGTAGCCCGACTTCAAAGTGATTCGCTTTAAAGTGGCTAGTGGTTTCTGAAAACAGGTTTAAGCCAGGTCATGAGAGTATGAGACAACGAAATATAATAATTAATAATGTTACATTTATATTTTACAACATTTTTATATGAAAAAGGAGTAATTCTATATATTTTATAGTTATTTGACTAATACATTCATACTACAAGAAGCAAGTTCACGGCTTTGATAGAAACTTTGATTGAATTCAAGTGTCTTATTTTTTTCTGAGTACATATTTTATATTTTGAAATATAACATGAGATGACTATGTTTTACTATTACGTGTTATTTGCATGTCATTTAAATAATATTTGTGTTGTTAGTATATGATTGGTGATTATATTTTAATTTTGGAGTTTGATTATTAATGATTCGTTTTTTTCTCAGTCTTTAGGTGATAAAATTTCATCGAATTTAGAATAAGTTTAAATAATAGACCTAGTGTATATTTTAGGTTAGGTCTAAGTTAAGAGAAATCTAACTTCATCTGATTTCATGAATACCTTAACTTGGATATATAATAACATACCTTGTGGGAAGAGTCGACACTTATTTAAGAGTTACAAGACTGACTGGTTCGACCTGGTTAATTGAGAACTAGTTGGTCGGTTCAGATTTAGCAAAAAAAAACCAATTTATAAAAAACGCGTAAAAAACCTATCAAACCATCCCCTGGTTATCCGGTGAATTGATTAATCTAGTTCGGTTTTTAAGAAAGAACAAATAATTTTTTCAATTTTATATTATATTTAAATAATTTTATTATATATTTAAGTAAATCGATTCGATCTCGATTAATCATTAAACCTTTAAACCAGTTATTCTATTGGTTCAATGATTGATCCGATTCTCGCATCCTTAGTTATTTTCATTGAGATTCATGTAAAAAGAAAATTTAATTTATTGAAATTGACATGGAAAAACAAAAAAAAAAATCAACTCAATAAAAAGAATTAATGAAGAGTAGTAATGTTTTTTAAAAAACTTATCAATTAATTAATTACCAAATTGAAACTTAATTTTCTAAACATAAGAGAAATTATCAACCAATTTTTTCTTAAAAAAATTATTGGTTGAGACGAGAAAGGAAATTATCCATAATTAATTAATTAATTTTTATTTTAACCCTTAAATGGATCTTGTACGAATTGTTTGGTTAAAAGAAAGTTTTATGTCATAAAAATTGTAAAAAATAGACATTCTGATTGAGTAGGATATATATCAATAATTCTATACGAACAAGTAGTTTTGGCCAACCAAGTGCAACCAAGTGTAAAACTTATTCGTTTTGAACTTGGATGGAGGTGTACACCAAGATTAATTGGTATACATATATATTGAATAGTTGGAAATTTCAATGAATAATGAATGTTAGAATAACTTTATTGGAAAAAAAAATTAATTTTAATGCATTAATAATAAAAGGGTAAAATACGATTTTGATCCTAACGTTTGGGTCGATTCCTATTTTAATTCCTAACGTTTAAAACGTCATATTTTAGTCCCCAAAAAATTTCAATTAGACTCAGTTAGGCTCAACCATTAAAGATTAGATGGGAACTTAACGTTGTAGCTTACATGACTGGTTGCTCGGTAATTAGTTACTTGACTCCGGTGTTCAAAAACTTCACATTACAAAATGTAACATTTCATCTCTCTTCTAATTCTTGTAACGAAAAACCCCTTAAAATTCTAACAATTCATATTTTTATAATTATTTCAGAAAAAATTCTAATCACATAGTTATTCTATTTTTGTGCAGATTTAGCTATTTCAAATTTTCAATAATGTTTTTTCTCTCACTATGCCAAAAATCATTAATTAATAATAAATTGTACTCAAACAAAAAATCGTTAATGCCGATTGATCTTATTCAAACAAATCACCTCATCATGCGGTCTAAACGGAACGAGTTGAACGAGTTTTCATATTACATCAATTTTAGAATTTTATTTTCAATCCGTCTTTTTTGGCGAATTATACGGCTGACCAATGATTTTTGTCCTGTCTACCATCCCAAATCATGCCATTCTAATGAATTACCATTTTTTTTTACCATATTTAAATTTCATATCCGAATTCTTATACCCTGCTAAAAATATTCAAATTCTTAATTACAAGTATAACTAATGAATGTATATATATAATAATTCTGTGAAAGAGTTATGAAGTTATGAATTAGTGCCACTATCCGTAATTAAAGCTTATGGCAATGTACTAAAAAAATAAGACGATTTTTGCCCTCTCTAGTTTATTTTAATTTAACCATTGAAATAAAATAGCAATCAAGACTGACAAAGAGTAGTACTAGCTAGGAGCAGAACAATAAACAAAGACCATATATAATGCAATGCAATGCAATGCAATGTAGTTAGTCAATTAAGCTCCATAATCTATGTAGTTATAAGCACCACCACCTGTCATAGCCTCCATTATTCTATTAACACACTTGCTTAGACACAAAGAAGCATCTTAGGTGTGGTGGTTCTGGTACCCTTTTCCTTTTTTTCCTTTTGTTTTTTTTCCCCTTTCTGCTGCTACTGCTTCAGATTTTTCTAATCTCTAGGCATTAAATTGGACTTTAATCTATTCTTTATGGTCTCTAATGTGAACTTAAAAACTTTAAGACTTGGGTGTGTTACTCTCTCTCTCTCTCTCTCTCTGGGTTTAGTTTAGTTTCATTGAGTTCTAAGCAAGAAAACCACATAGTAATAGTAAACATTACTGCACTAACCCAAAAAAAAAAGAGTTGCAGAACCCAATGAAATAAGGTGCACAAAGCAAAGGAGGAGAAGAAGAAGAAAGGTTTGGAATTTGAGGCAAATGTTCCATTGTTTTCAATGCAAAACTCGAGGCAGCAACAACAACAACCCTTCTTCTTCTTCTTCATTTCTTCTTCTTATTCGTTCTTTTGTTTCATTCTTCTCTTTCACACTACTTTCCTCTATGGTTTTGCATTCTGTTCTACAAGCAACAACAACAATATTAACAATAATGAAGCTTCTGCTCTCTTTTCATGGCTGCATAGTTCTCCTTCACCACCACCATTGTTATTCTCCAACTGGAACATCCATGACTCAAACCCATGCAACTGGACCTGCATAACATGCTCCACACTCGGTTTTGTAACTGAGATCACCATACAATCCACCCCTCTTGAGCTTCCACTACCTTCAAACCTTTCTTCATTCAAGTCCCTTCAGAAGCTTGTCATCTCTGATTCAAATCTCACTGGACCAATCCCTCAAGACATTGGTGATTGCACTTCACTCACTGTTCTTGACTTAAGCTCTAACAACCTTGTTGGTCCAATACCTTCCTCCATTGGCAACCTTCACAACCTTGTCAACTTGTCCTTAAACTCGAACCAGCTTTCGGGGAAGATCCCGGTCGAGATAAGCAACTGCATTGGACTGAAAAATCTTCTCCTTTTTGATAACCAGCTTGGTGGGGTTATCCCAAAGGAGCTTGGAAAGTTGTTGAATCTTCAAGTTCTTAGAGCAGGAGGGAACAAAGACATAGTTGGTAAGATTCTATAAGAATCTTTAAGTACTTCTTTTACTGTCATTTCAAAGTCTCTAAATCTGTGTTGTGTTTGTCAAACATAGGTGAGATACCTGAAGAGCTTGGAGAATGCAGCAATTTAACAGTGTTGGGGCTAGCTGATACAAGAATCTCAGGATCATTGCCAGTTTCTTTGGGAAAACTAAGCAAGCTTCAAACTCTGTCAATTTACACCACAATGCTCTCAGGTGAGATTCCAAGGGAGTTAGGCAACTGTTCTGAGCTAGTTGATTTGTTCCTCTATGAGAATAGCATCTCAGGTTCTATTCCACCTGAGCTTGGAAAGCTTCAGAATCTGCAACAACTGTTTCTATGGCAGAATAGTCTTGTTGGTGCTATACCTGAAGACGTTGGAAACTGCACTAGTTTGAGGAAAATTGATTTCTCTTTGAATTCTCTATCTGGAAGCATTCCTCTGTCTTTGGGGAATCTTTTGAGTCTTGAAGAGTTTATGATTAGTGACAACAATGTGTCCGGCTCGATACCTTCGACGCTTTCGAATGCAAAGAATCTTCAGCAGTTACAAGTTGATACTAACCAGCTTTCGGGTTTGATTCCGCCGGAGCTAGGCCGGTTGTCAAATCTAATGGTGTTTTTCGCTTGGCAGAACCAGCTAGAAGGTAGCATTCCTTCAAGTTTAGGAAACTGTAGCACCCTTCAGGCACTGGACTTGTCGCGAAACGCTCTAACCGGAAGCATTCCGGCCAGCCTATTTAGCCTTCAGAACTTAACAAAACTCCTTCTCATCTCAAACGACTTATCAGGATCAATTCCTTCAGAGATAGGTAGCTGCAGCTCTCTTGTAAGGTTAAGGCTTGGAAGCAACAGAATCACTGGAAGTATTCCCAAGACCATAGGCAGCCTCAAGAGCTTAAATTTTCTTGATCTCTCCGGTAACCGGCTCTCAGGGCCGGTTCCCGAAGAGATAGGAGGCTGCTCAGAGCTGCAAATGATAGACATGAGTGGCAACAACTTAGAAGGACCATTGCAAAACTCTCTTTCAACACTTTCTTCACTTCAAGTATTGGATGCATCTTCCAACAAGTTTTCAGGACCAGTGCCGGCGAGTTTCGGCCGCCTTGTATCTCTAAGCAAGCTTATCTTGGGAAAGAACTTGCTTTCCGGACGGATTCCGGCCTCGCTGAGCCTATGTTCAAATCTTCAGTTGCTTGATCTTGGCAGCAATCAGCTCACCGGTAGCATACCGGCCGAGCTAGTCCGTATGGAGTCTCTAGAAATCGCTCTCAATCTGAGCTGGAATTCGCTCTCCGGGCAAATTCCGGCTCAGTTATCCGCACTTAGCAAGCTTTCCATACTAGACCTTTCACATAACCAGTTGGAAGGGAGTTTGCAGCCTTTGGAAGAGTTGGACAATCTTGTCTCCCTTAATGTTTCTTACAACAAGTTCACCGGATATCTTCCGGATAACAAGCTTTTCAGGCAGTTATCGCCGAAAGACCTCGCTGGAAACCAAGGCCTTTGCACATCAGGTGAGGACTATTGCTTTGTAAGAGACTCCAGCATGGCCTTGAATGCGAGCGAGGCGAAGAAGTCTCGAAGGATTAAGGTGGCGATTGGATTGCTCATAGCTTTAACAGTGATAATGATTGTTATGGGAATGACTGCTGTGATAAAAGCAAGAAGAACAATCCGAGATGATGATTCTGAGTTAGGAGAATCATGGTCATGGCAATTCATACCATTCCAGAAGCTGAATTTCACAGTTGAGCAAGTACTAAGGCGGTTGGTTGACCGGAATATAATCGGAAAGGGATGCTCCGGTGTGGTGTATCGAGCCGAGATGGACACCGGAGAAGTGATTGCAGTGAAGAAGCTCTGGCCAACAACAGATGCAGGGGAAGTGATCAATGAAAAGACCGGAGTTCGTGACTCGTTTTCGGCGGAGGTGAAGACTCTCGGATCAATCCGGCACAAGAACATTGTGAGATTCTTGGGATGCTGCTGGAACAGGAAAGCTAGATTGCTTATTTTCGATTACATGCCTAATG
>JASCZI010061204.1:0-17654 GCA_036250425.1 Stylosanthes scabra
TTTTAAGTTTATTTAGCTTCCGCGCGAAAATTTATCATTGTTGCTTAAATACTCAATTCACCCCCCCTCTTGAGTATTTGTATCTTGTGCATACCGACTAACAGAACCCTTACCATTATTTTTTACCCTTTGAATTTTTCCCTAGCCGTTGGATTAACGTTATGCAGCTGCCCAACCGTTGGATCGTTGATCTTGCATGCAGCATTCAATGCGTCAACCACGCATTCCGAACCTCTCAGCTCCACACGATCTCTGCGTCACTCAATCGGAGCCGTTCGATCTAAAAGTAGGAGAGAGAATACGTCATTGACGGATTCCTTTGACCACAGATTCTGAGGCAATCTCAGCCACAGGATCATGCCACAGCATCATCTGGGCCGTCCATCTCCTGCTGCTCCATCATTTCCCATGCCACTCAATCCGTCATTGACGAATTCTCTTACCTTGTCAGCCGCGAGATCGCCCTCATGCTTCATCTGAACCGTCCACCTATTTTCTTTTTTTTTTTTTTTAAAACAATAATATAATGCGTCGTTGACGCATTGTTCTTCGTATAAAAAAAAATAAAAACCCTCTCTGCGTCATTGACGCATTTAAAGCCCCCCATATTCATGCAAAACACCTCATTATGCCCATAACTTGCGTAATCTCCATACATAATCCCATATGAAAAATAATTTTCGAAACTATCGCATACACAATTGTCATTTTAACAGGACTATAAAAAAAAAGGAAGCACTTTTTCCCCACTTTAGTTTTTGGCCACAATCCAACCAAAGGGTAGACTTTCAAACAAATATCTCAGGCATTTAACTCACAAGCAAGCAAGAAAAACTTTGTTCCCAATCTGGCCACGGGATCCGAAAGTATTAAAGCAACGTTTATTTGATTATGGCCACAATTTTTTTTTCTTCCCATCACCTAAAGACCCCGTGAATGCATTGAAAAATTTAATGGTCCTTATTGGGGTGTGTGTGTGTATATATATGCTTAATCTTTGAATTGTCTACGTTAAGTTCATTTTGTTATGGGCTACAATTGCTACCAATCAAATTACATATTCTTTAGTGTACCTAAAAAGAACAAAGCACATATTCTTGAGATCAAATCTAGGCTTCTTTGTCATACATGGAAAAGAGATCTTGCTCCATTGAGTTAGAGCCTAGGACCTTAAGTCAAGTGCAACTCATCCAAGTTAGGGTAATTCAATTTTCTTTTCTTTTCTCCTTCGCTAATTCATCTTTAATGTATATTTTATATTTCAACATATATCTTATATAAGTGACTGATATTTTGTATATGCCTAACTAACTCTGTAAATATTCGCTAAATTTATTCATGTAGGAAGTGGCTGCAGAGGTAGTTCAAAAGTTGGAACCAAGAGAAGCCTCAGCTATCTTTGTTGAGGTACATGAATGAATTGATTAATTAATTATTAAACTTACTTATTATTTAATAATTGTTACTGAATAATGGTTATTTTTTGTGAATGAAAGGGATTGGTGCATCCACTGAAGGATGAAAATGGAGGCAAAATTGAGAAGGAAGAGGTTATTATGCTTGATGATGATGAGATTAAAGAATGCCATTGCCAATGTTCCTTCAACAATGAAAACACAAATCATGTTAATCTAAAAGAACCTCTTTCTGCACCATTTTAAGTTTGTGTCAATTACTTAGCTATATTATTCCATGCTTGTATTTTGTCTCCTTTTGAAATAAATAAATAATAAAAATAAAAATAAAATTTATCTTTTTTTCTTTTTGGACAAAAAATAAAAGTTATCTTGAAAATTCAAGTTATATAAATGGAAATGTTGCTAATAAAGGACAAAATTGGGAATAAAAAATTGATAGTTCCTCTTCCTCCTAGCTCCGTTTTTTTGGACTGGAAGTTTTTTTTTTTTTGGTGTCTTGCTTTCTAGGAAATTTTTGTTATTTTAGAATAGGCTTGGAAAGTTTTTAAAGGTGTCAAACACACAACGTAAGTCATCAATAATGAGCCACACTAGTTGTCCAAAAATATTTTGGGCCTTACTCCGTCTGTTTATGGATTAATTTTTCGAGTGAGTCCAAAAACTTTTGAATATATATTCACGATAAAGGACACTTATAAAAACAAAAAGAAATTATAAGCACCAAAAAATGGGTTTTAGCCCAATATTAATACAAAAAAAAAAAGCAAAAAGAATTGTTGGAGTGTTGAATGATAAGTTGATAACCACTTCGCTAGCACAAGTGGTAAGTGGTTTGAGTTGGCTAATAGTTTCGAGTTCGAATCTTAAAAGTGATATATATATAAAAAATAATGTGACCACGTCAAACCCAAAAAAAAACACTCCATAAAAGGTAAGAAAATATAATATAGGCCTGTTGGGCGTATGATATTCTTTAAAAAGCAAAAAAGATATTGTCCTATATGTTGTCTCCATCTAAGCTAAACTACAAGCTACCATGACTAAAAAAAAACAAAAAACAAGTTTCTATGATGTAGTTATTATCCAACTAAAGTACCAAAATTGAGTACAAAAGATAAAAAATAACGACAAATGTGATGTTAGATTAATTCCAATTTTTTAATTTTAATAATTTAAATATTTTTTAAAAAAAATTAAGAGCTTTATTGCAATCGGCGCAGAGGAATATGGTAGAAATTGAAGATGGCATTTATATATTAATATTATTGTTGTCCTGGAGTGTGCAATAATGAGGTTCATCTTTGATAGACCGACTTAATTATGTGAAGACCAAATTATTAATCTCTTTGATATTTAGCACTTTGAAAGGAAAATACAATCCCATTGATCATGGTGTGACAAAGTCATGGGTTCATATAAATCCAAAACAATAAAATAAAAAAGATAAAATATCGTTTTTATCCTAATATTTTAAAAAAATATCAATTTTATCCCACCATCAAATAATTATAAAATTATTAACAAAGCTATACATGTATAAGTTATTTTGTAATATCAAAATATTATAAGTGACATGTTTACTTCATTCGTGTTCATTATTATTTTTCATATTATACGAACACAACATAAAAACCAAAAAAAGAGAAGCATGTAACGATTCTTCTTCCTCACCTAAATTTTAGGTTTTTTTAGTTGTTCGAGTGTGATTGTAGTAAATATTAGTTCTAGAAAACTATTAGTTAATTTATTTTGTATTTGGAAGAGTAGATTGTTGGGATTTATACTAATAGAATTAACGGTGAAGCAAAATTGATACAATTTCAAACGCTAAAGATATAAATAAGACATTTTAAACCTTAAAGATATCTTTGAGACTTACCCCCAAATATTATGGACGAAAACGATACTTAACTCGAATAAAAAACGGATCACTGGTTTCTCTTCGCAATTCACAGAGGCACATAGCTCCAATCAAAGCATACGTAGGGTTCTCTTCAGTAGTCTTCAGTGTGAAGTGTGAACCCTCCTCAGAGATAAGAAAACAAAAAACGCTTTAAATGAAAACATAAGAAACAAACTGTCATGTTTTGAATAATGGTAAAAGCCCTGTCTTTTCTAAAAATATTCACCATGATCATCATTATCTATTGTTCTATTTATGAAAAATAGTTCTAAAAATATACATGCATACTCTTTAGTCTTTAGAGATTTTTTTTTACCATTGTGTTATGACTTTTCTTATATATTTATTATGTTATATAAAAATAAAAATAATAATTAAAATTGTGATTTCATAAACATGAAGTGTCTGATAAGATGTTATATTTATATGAAAGAAAGAGAATACCTTGCAAATACACTTGGTGAGTATTTATATGATTATATCTGAAATTCACTAAATTTGTATTACTTTGATTTGGGTCAATTTAAGTTAATGGGAAATAAATTCCTCCAATACAATAATATTATATTTAAGTGACAGTACATTAAAATCAATCATAAAAATAAGTCAGTTCATATATATTATATACTAGTGATTAATTTTGACCCATATAAATAGAATTTTTGCAGGGATATTATTGTGTTTTTTTTTTCAAAAAAGACATTATTGTGTTGTAACTTAGTAAGTTCTAATTCTCTCTTACCTAAACCAAATAAAAAAAAATTTAACAAGTCCAAGGTCTATTTAGGGAACATATGGACAAACCCTGGGGACTAGTAACCAACTAACCATATAAAGAGAGAGATGAATAGATGTTAACCATGATTTAAAAACATAAAAAAATTGTATACAAAAATGAATAATTAAAGAGCAAATGCTAGCTAATCAATAAAAATTTAGCCAGTATTTGCCAATAATTTGAATTAGATGTTCTATTTCTTTAGGTTTCGGATATTCTGTTTCTAGGTTTCAGATGTTTAGAGTTTAGGATTTAGGTTTCGAATATTCTATCATTTTCATTGTGGACGTTTTATTAATAGTGATCATGGAAATTCTATTTTTTATTAATTGATTTATTAATTTAAAAATTATTGGTTACCTATATTTTTTTATAATTAAAATATAATTTCTATATTTAAACCAACAAAAATAGTTTAAATTTAAATATTAATTCCCATATCACACAAAGACACACACAAATCCCACCCTCTTCCCCCATTTAAACACCAAGAACTCATTCATTCTCACAACCCCACCAACACAATCACACACTTCCCTTCAGCAGTCTCAATATAAAATAAATATATAAATAAACAAGCAAAAGAAAAAGAACTTCTTTTAGTTTTTCTTCTTTTTTTTTAATAGAAAAGAAAAAAAAAACAGAGGAAAGAAAGAAAAAAAAAGAGTGTGTTTTCCATGGTGAGTGAAGAGAGGTTACAAGGAGAGGAGTCAAAGGTGGCAGGTTTGGAGAGCAACGGCGGAAGCATGAGCGGAGGCCTCGTGGGAGTAGCACGGCAGCGGCGGAGGAAGGAGGTGGTGGAGCTTTTTCTGAGGTTGATGTGCATGGGTTGTTCCATTGTTGCAGTGTCTCTGATGGTTACAGCAAAAGAAGCTACAAATGTGTCCATCTATGGCTTCAACTTCCCCATTAATTCTAAGTGGTCCTTCTCACAGTCATACCAGTAACCCTTCTTCTTCTTCTTCCTCCATGTTCTTTCATCTTAACTTGCTTCATCATCATTCATTCCTCTGTTTCTCTCTCTTTAGGGTTGCTTTTTTCACTTTTATTTTATTAAAAAATATATCTTTTTTCTTTCTAAAATAAGTATTTGATTAAATGCATGTAAGGAAGTTTCACTTCATTTAATTTTCTAACCTTTTTTTTTTTCCTGCTGCATTTTCTTGGTAGCCAAGAACAACTTCATTAATACATGATAGGTTATGCCTTTTTTCTTTTTTTCATTTTTTTTTAATGTTGTTGTTATTATTAAGGAGCTTATATATAATATAGATATAAATGATATAAATAGTATAAATAAATAATATAAATGTAAATTTTATTTAAGAAATATAAGAGTCTATATTTATATATTATTTTAATTTTTATAAAAAATAAAATATAAAATTTATATTATAAAAAATTTTTATATTTATATCGATTTATATTTGTACCAAATATTTTTTCTATTATTATTATTATTATTTTGCCAGCAATGTGGTTGTACATTTTTTTAATAAAACCGAGTAATGAGGACAAAATTGACCATATAAAAAGTAGGGGCCTGGAAGGGGGTTGGTTTGTCATGTCATCATAGTATTTGAATGAACAGTCTCATGCACCCGTGAATTGGAATTTCTATTTTTTATATTATTTCCCTTTCTCTAACACTTTTTTTATTATTATTTGTGTGTTTGTGTGTCCCTTTTGCCTCCATTACTACCCTTAATTTGTCTACTTCACAGATTAGTTTCTAATTAACTACTATTTACAAATGTTACATAAATGAAAATGTGAAACTATGAATATTGAATTAAACAAACTAATTTTTTTTGTCATTTTCTTTTCATCCTAGTATTACCATTACCAAATTGATTTTTCAAAGATTAAACTTAAAGCCTTTGAAGATGTTTATCATTGGACAAAATCATCCAAAATGGTTCATAATCAACATGGAGTGTTAGTTTCCTCATGAATTTAAATTAAACCCTTTTCTTTTTCTTTTTCCCTCTGAATTTGTGTGGGGTGGACAGATATGTTGTTGGGGTTTCAGCTGCTGTTGCTGCTCACTCATTGCTACAACTTCTAATTGGCACATCAAGATTTGTTATGAAATCCTCCGTGATTCCCTCAAGAAAATATGCATGGCTTCTTTTTGCTGGGGACCAGGTACCATTAAAACCCTAATATCAACTAATTTTGTTCAACTTTATCGTTATATTACTTTGATTAATTTTTGGTGGAAATTGAATTTGTTAAGGCATTTGCCTATGCATTGGTGAGTGCTGGATCAGCTGCATCCGGGGTGACGAACCTGAACCGAACCGGAATCCGGCACACGGCGCTGCCGAATTTCTGCAAGCCATTGCACAAGTTCTGTGACCATGTTGCCATCTCAATAGCCTTCACCTTCACCAGCTGTTTCTTGCTGGCTATTTCTGCTGTCCAAGATGTTATTTGGCTCTCCCAGCACTCATGATGAGTTTTTACTTCAATACAGTCAATTATATATCATATATTATATATACTTTATGTAACAAATCATATGAAAAAAATATATATGGACCTTATATTATGTGAATGTATTATTATATATGGGAGTATGGTTGCTATGATCAATCTTCTACTTGAATTTGAACATCACTTTAGTCTTAGTTTTAACTTTTAAGTGATACCATTGCTTTAGATAATTACATGACATTGAAAAGTCTTTGACACTGCACTGGCTGTGAAATTGACATTTCTCCCTTCTTAGGGTATTGATAATTGATTTTTCACATCACTGGATTTTGGTCACCAATCAATTTATATTGTTACTTATGCAACTTTCTATATAAAAAAATATTTTTTAATTTTCTCTCAATTCTTATCAAATTTTTTTAATACTAAAAAAAATGTACAAATGAAATATACAACAAAAAATTATACATATATATAAAAAAGATTAATTTCGTAAAAAAAATCATTAGAAAGAAAATATTATATGGAAGATAATATTTTTATTTTATTTTATTTTTCATTTTTGGTCATTACTCATTAGCAAATAGGCCTTGGGAAAGAACTTAAATTTTTTAGGAGGTTTGAGCCCAATAAGCTCCGATCCAAAGGAATAACCGTCACCTCAAGTCAACCTCTTCGATGAAATGAGTGAATTTGAGTTAGAAATTTGAATAACAAAATTAATTTCAGTTAAGTTTTGAGCTAAATTGAATTCTTGTTGTCACGTTTAGCCACATTCTCGGTCCTCACACTCACACGTTAAAATTGAAAACTACCTACAACAAGTAATAATAACCGCTACTCTATGTTATATATTACGACTTACGAGGTACATTCCTTTCGCATTTGCATTTTAGTGATCTTCATCAGAAAATCCAGAACCATGGCATCATCACAGCATCTTGGAGGAGTGGTGTGTAGTTGCATGATCATCATAATTTTGTTGGGTGCTTGTTCAGATGTTGTTGAAGGTGGTAGAGATTTCAAGGTTGGTGATCACTTGGGTTGGCATGAACCTGGTCCCAATAATGTTGCATATTACATTCAATGGGCTCAAAGGAACAGATTCCAGATTGGTGACTCTCTTGGTATATATGCTTTATTTTCTCTTCAATCTTCTCTTCATCTTTGTGAAAAGGTGGTGTTAAAATTGAATCCAAATTACATGTTTGTGATTTTAATTATTTGTTTTGGAATGCTTTTTGTTGCTTTGATTGTTTATGTTTTCTTCTATTGAACCTTCTCACTTGAATTTTTGTGAGATGAAAATTTCTCGGAAAAAAATCCAAATTACATGTTTTTTTGTTCTCTATTTAAAAAAATTTCTAGAGAATCTTGTTACTTGTATTAGCTATTACTACTAATTGATGTTCTTGTTTTTTTTGTGCAGTGTTTGAGTACCAAAATGACTCGGTTCTAGTTGTTGAAAAATGGAACTACTTCCATTGTGATACAAAGAATCCAATAACATCATATGATGATGGAAACAGCACAGTGATTCTTGATAGGTCCGGTTTCTTCTACTTCATAAGTGGAACAGAGAATCACTGCCAGAGTGGCCAGAAACTTATTGTGGAAGTTATCTCCTCACAGCACATGGCAATTGTTCCGGCCGCCTCCCCGGCGCCGCCCGAAGAAGCTTCCTCGTCGTCGTCGGAAATGGCTCCTACACCATACCATTATTCTCATCATGGCTCCAGTGATGCTTCATCAACATCAAGTTTTATGCTGGTTGGTTCAGCAATTATGGCTCTTCTTGTTACCTTTGTAGTTGTGCTAGTTTGATTTTAGCACCATGAATTATTATTGTTCTTCTTATTAATTATATGGTCATAGAGTCTTAATTAGTTGTTTGTTTTTAGTTTTCATTTTTGTTGATTGCTTATTTAGTTTGCTTTTGGAGTTTGTATTGTCTGGGTTTAGGGTTTAGAATTTGAAACTTGATTCTTTTATTGTTATTAGCTAATTTGACGTCATTATTATGCTATTATTTTTTGTTGATTATCTATAATCCTTTTTTCTTCTTGGCTTTTCTTTTTTTTTTTTTTTTTCCCCACTGGGTTCCCTTACAACTAGGGTAATAGTGGTACCTTAACTCTATTTAGTAGTTGTGACTTAAGTCATAAGAATGAGATTATGAGAATAATAAAGAATTTAAAAAAAAAAAAAAAGATTCAGTGTATTCTAAGGATTCCTATTAAAACCATTATTAGTAGCCATTTTTAACATTTGTACTTTAATAAATACATAAAAAGAATTCATCTTAGGGTCATCTTGGTTTGTGTTAAAGAAAATAGGATTTTATTGTTGTTTCCAGTATTTCCATATTTTTTGGACAAAATCTTGTATTTCTGTTCAAATGAAAGACTATGACACCCAGACCAAAAACAGCTAGACTATAACGCTCTTGTTAATTGGGCCAAAATATTGCGCTACATGCTCTGCCTATTTTTGGGCCATAATCAAAATGGGCCCTTATAAATGTTTTTCCATAGTCTTTACCATATAAGGTCCATAAGCAGACCAAAAAGATTAAGACTAAAAAAAAACGCATTCCTAAAAGGTAAAAGGTCCACAAGAGAAGGAACATTCATCCTATATTTTTAGGCGTATTACATTGGCCATGGTCCTTCACAACCTTCTTTGTATTAGGCGTAATGTATGTATTCTTCAGTGTCAATGATTTGTGAAAATCATGATCAATTTCTTCCACCAAAGGACTAAGAAAAAGATGCCTAAGAAAAAGGATAACGAAAATGAGACATAGCCTTTTGCTTAGTACATAGCACACTAGAAGAAGGAACAAAGACCAGTTAAACAAACATTAGTTTAAGATATCGCAAATACAATATATATATATATATATATATATATATCACAAAAAAAGTTATATTATAAAAAATAGAATTTTTAAATATTTTCATAGTGTAATGTATTCGTGGTGTAAAATATTTTAAACAGTTGTGTAATTATATCTGCTTTTTTATAACTTATTGTATGGTCAATAAAAAATATTTTTTTATTATGTCATTTTACGTAATTTGATGCACGTATAAAATATCTTTATATTACTGAGTGACGTATGAGAATTAAATTCTTGATATAATACATTAAAATAATCAATTTTATATGTTAACTCTTTTAACCTATATATATGATGCATTGGCTTAATGTGATAAAAATAGCTTTCACATGTTCCAAAACCATGCAAATAATTGTTCTCTGATCTGTTAATCTCAATAATTAATATATGTAATTATATATATGATATAGCACATGCATATATATTTTATTGTCTAATTAATTATCACATGTTGCCTATATATATGCCTCTGGTCGGATTCTTTTCTTTAAAATTAAATTAAAATAGAAGTAAATATGTAGATTGAGCACAAAGTACTACAACAATGACATCACAATGATTAAAGAACCCACCATATTCAATTATTCAAAATGCTATTACTTTCTAGATTGCAATCCATATGGAATATCTCCTTTCAGCTAGGAATGTGGGATTGGTTTGTTTACATGAATTTTTTATGTAAAATATTATATTAATGGAGATGTTTAATTTGAGTTTATTTTTAATATTCTATTAGAATTAAATTTCCTTTTAAAATATGTATTAGATCATCTATTGTCATATCCATAAAAGTGTTCTAACACCCTTTATTACCCTTAAAAATTTCTTCCATGTGATTGATAAAAAGCATAACTTTTATTCTTCTCTTAAGTTTTGTCTCCATGAAAGTCAAGATTTTGTGTGGGTATAGGTATATCGAATAATCACAACTTTGATAATGAAAAGGATCAAAATAAGAATAGAAGAAAAAAAAATTAAAAAATGTAAGGTAAGAGATATATAAATAGGTTTTTGCTAGGTTTACATCAAAATTCAGCCACAATATATAATATACATTGAAATACAAAATACATATGTAATTTAACTTATTTTCAGTGTGTATTCTATATTTGGAGAAAATAAGAACAATTTAAAAAAAAATCAATTTAGTTTATTTAAAATTAAGATGCTTTTAGTTGTTCTTTAAAGTTTTAATCTTTGCAAGAAATTAGAGCTGAAAACTTACTTATTTTTTGTCTAGCTGAAAACTTACTTGAGACTGAAGAGAATACTTAATTGATAAAAGAAAAAGAAAGAAAATGCATATGGCTTGTCATGGAAAATAATATAATATGAATTTTCATAAAGAAGAGAATAATTAATAATTAAATAATTACCCATGATTTATTGTAATAATTAATTAAGTGATGATACACGTTGGCTAAATGTGTTTTCTTTACCACTTTTGAAAGGTTCGTGATTTATTCAACCTCCCTCTTTTAGTTAGCTATGTTTATTTTTTATTGCTGCCATTTTTCATTTATTTGTTATGAATAAATTAAAGCTTTTTCTTAGCTTTGTCTCGTTACGTTTGTCCCTTCCATATCTATTATTATTTATTTATTATCTTATTTTTACCATTTTGACATTAAGGAATGGTGGATGCAAATCATAGAGAACTTATAATACAATTATGAGGTTCTAAACAGAAGGAAATGCAATTATCATTATCATGATAATGTTCATCAACAAATTTGATTATGACTTCTCTTTAGGGATGGTGGTCATCACACGATCCAACTTTAATTTTAGTTAGTAATAATTTGTTGACATTTTGTTTTTTGTCTCTCATCTTTAAATTGCAAGCACTTAATACTGGGCAATTTCATGGACCATTAATTTGTTAATTACAACTAGCTTGTGATTTTATTATGAAGAAATAGTATAATTAATTAATATTGTAAGAGCTTTTCTAAATATATATAATTCACTTAATTAATTTTTGTATTGTAAAATTTGACATCAATTTTCCCTTAATTTTTAAAAGAATACTTCAAAATGGAGATTAATAATGAAAGTAATAGAAATTAATAGGTATTTATGAAATTTAGTCTAATTTTAGAAAAATTAATGTGATTTTCAAAACTAATTTATCAAATGAAATTAAAAAAGAGGCACGCCCAGTGGGACTCGAACCCACAATCGCTTGATTAGAAGTCAAGCGCCTTATCCATTAGGCCATGGGCGCTCATGTTATGATCTCTTCAGTTTAATTAATAAACCATAGTGAGAGTGAAAACGAGGTAAACTTATGCTATTATGAAGTTAGGTAATCTTTTGTTTTTGGAAGTACTCTATACATTCTCAAATAATAAAATTGATACAACATTTATTATCTTTTCGGCATTAAAAAAATCTATGCTTATTGTTTGAGTGACAAAGAATTAATTAGTTATGATGTCTAAATTATTAACATATTTAATAGTATTACGAAATCAATTCTTATCATTTAAAACAGATCAAAATTATCATTTAAAACTGATCAAATTTATCATCCGACTACTACCACCACCACAACAATAACAACAACCACCTCACAATCACTGCCATCATAACTGCAATACCACCACAACAACTAACAACAATCTAAAGAGGAGGAGCAGGAGGAAGAAGAAGAAGAAGAAGAAGCAGGCGGCGGTAGCAGCCCAACGATATGGTAGTAGCAGTGGCGGCGAGGTAGAAGGAGAAGGGAGCTATGGTTAGGGTTTCACCTTTTGGCTCCATGAGCTCCCATGGGTTCCCGATAGCATTTGCTCCCTAAACTTTTCCTTGCTCAATTTAACTAATTTGTTTTGTATTTGTCGAGTAATTAATTCATTCGTCTATCTAAATAAGTGTTGTGGATGCGAATCATATCTTATATATGTATGCAGCATATTCTCAATGAATTAGTCCTTGATCGAACGAGGAATATTGTTGAGAAAAAAATATTAATTTAATTCAATGTATATGATAGTAGTGTTAATTTACTAGCTTTAATTTCTAAATATAGTTATTGAAACTTTTGAGTTGCCCCAATGTATGTAGTATATGTACACCATAATATTTTGAAGATTATAATGTTTGGCTTTTAAGAGATAACAAGATAACAACAAGTGGAGCATGAGTTAGCTTTGTTGTTCTTCTTTCTTCCCTTTTTATTTTTGGCATGAGTTAAATAATACAGTAGTATGTAGGAACATAAATGAAGAAGAAGAGGAAGGAGGCATGCAGGGGTCCAAGTTTAATGCAAAACAGCTAAGCATTATGAAGAATGAATGAACCATTTTAACCACCCTTTTTCGCTTTTAATATGTTGTCCTCAAGTACTTCAATATATAATTAATGTGGAATTGTCAATTGTGTGGACAAGTGTGACTAGTTAATTTCAAGGCTCTTAATTGGGTGTCTACATCCCTAATAATCAATCATCACCTTACCCATATTTTGCCTCATGAATATATATATATACTTTTAATCATGTTTAAAATTATTAAAATATTTTTTTATCGCCTTGAGAGGTATTGAAGTTTAAGTGAATAGACACTAAAGTTAGTCCCACATTGAAGGAAATAAAAAGAAGTGGAGAGTTTATAAGATGAGAGATCCATTTACTTGACATCTTAAAGTTTTGAATTTGATGTGGTGTCTTCTCATTTTGTATTTCCTCACTTGGTTTCTCTCCGAAATCTTCCCGACAATTAAGTGCTTAGTCCAACAAGAGGTATATATTAAGTATATTTATTTTTATTACAAATATTTAAAAATTTTAAAAGTTGTTTCATGACATATATTATTATAATTTTATGGATTTTTTTTTAAAATAAATATATTAAATATAATAATTTCATAAATAGACACGGAGAAAAGAATTTACATATGTGGGCTAGCGTTACATAACACGGGTCTGGTAGGTCCAATTTGATGTTTTGTACGTAAATTGGGCTTGGCAGGCCCGAGTTGTGGTTTTATTTTTTGGAATTTACCTAACTCGAGCTTGACAGACCCGTGTTAAATGCAAAGTTGTTTGGACCTATGTATAACACGGGTTTGGTCCCACCGTGTTAGGCAAATTGGAGTACTCAAGCCCATGTTATGCAAATTAATGTATTGTAATTATATTTTGGAGTCCAAACTTACAACAATTATTAAAAAAAAATAAAGCAATGTTTTGCATTATATCTCAAAAGCAAAGCTTCAATCAAAATAATTTTATGACACAATAAATATTAAATTGTATAAGTATGATTTTCAGCGCATGTTCATAAAATATTTATAATGGTCACCATAGAAAGCTATATTTTGACATCTATATTTTTTGAATTATAGATATAAATTATATTATTTTGTCATGACTAGTAGATATTTTAATGGATATTAGGTAACAAAAATTCTAGCTATAAAAAATATCTATAAAAAAATTAATAAAGAATTTTCCTTTTATTTTTTATATACTCTAACTGTTTTGAAGTTCAAAGTTAGAACAATTATAAAAAATAAAAATAAAAAAAATTATTTGGATCATGTCTCAAAAGAAAATCTCCAATCAAAATAATTTTATATCACAACTTATATTAACTTGTATAGGTATGATTTTTATAACCCTTCTAAGAAAGAATCCAATGACACTCAAATTTCAAATATTTATAAACTATTAAAATGATCTTTATCATGAAAATTTATATTTTTTCATCTATGTTTATTGGATTATAAATATAAATTGTATTATTTTGTCATGTCCAATAAATATTTTAATGAATATTTAACAGAAAATATCTATGAAAAATCAATAAAGAACTTCAAAAATATAGAAATAGCTCTGACAGGAATGGTACTTATTTTATATTTAGGAAGTTACAATAGTCAGAAACGATAAGAAACTAAATTCATACGATTCCCAAGAAACTATATCCTATTTTTTTAAGGGTATTTTAAGGTTGGAATGCAAATCATGTGAAGTCTATCTGTAAGATAATAAATAAATAAATATTGAGATTGACAAGTAAAAAATTAAATGAAAAAGCAAAAAATTGTAAAAATCATATAAAAAGTACATGTTTAAAGAATAATGCAATTTTAAGTACTTTTATTTTTGGTTTTGTTTTTAGTTTTTTCTTTGTATGTTAAATTATGTTTTTAGATTTTTATACTATCTTTCCTAAAGGGTTAAATACTTAAAAAATTTACCGAAGAAAAAAAAATCCTCGTAAATCTATTTTAGTCTTTTATACTAACACTTTATATTAATATGAATGTACTTCAAATTTGCACGGGCTTGGATGCCCTAATTTGCATAACACGGGCTTGGGTACTCTAATTTGCCTAACACGGTGGGGCCAAACCCGTGTTATACATGGGTCCAAATAACTCTGCATGTAACAGGGGTCTGCCAAGCCCGAGTTAGGAAATTCCAAAAAATAAAACCACAACTCGGGCCTGCCAAGCCCAATTTACGTACAAAACATCAAATTGGACCTACTATACCCGTGTTATGTAACGTCAGCCCAAATATGTAAATTTTTTTCTCCGTGTCTATTTATGAAATTATTATATTTAATATATTTATTTTT
This sequence comes from Stylosanthes scabra, assembly GCA_036250425.1. Classification (NCBI taxonomy): domain Eukaryota; kingdom Viridiplantae; phylum Streptophyta; class Magnoliopsida; order Fabales; family Fabaceae; genus Stylosanthes; species Stylosanthes scabra. Next base: position 15,029 of record JASCZI010061204.1, read on the forward strand.
AAAAAAAAATCCTAATTTTATCGTAAGATTTAGAATTCAATCTTTTATTAAATCCAAAAAAAAATATAAAACAAACTAAAATAGTAAGAACATGTAACAAAAATTCACACAAATAAAAAAAATTATTATTGTATGAAGAAACATGTTAGAAATATAAACATGCATACATCATCGTGAATTTAAGTTATTGAGAGTGAGAGGAGTGATTTTATCATATTTATAATTAGACAGAATTTAATTTTTCTTTTAATTTATTTAAAAAAAAATGAATTGACTTAACAAGTAGTAGCACTACAACTACCAATAATTAGTAACAGGAATTGCTGATGCTAAAGAAATAATAGTAGCATGCATGGTATGGTATGAATCAACACGTTTTTCCAGTTTCCTATACTTTCACAAAACAAATTATTGAAATTCAGAATCCGTATAAGGAGTTCTTTAATTTACTAATGCAGGACAAAATTTTATTTATGTCTCATCCTATCTTTTCTATAACAACTCAAGCACCTCTTATTAAAAGATAATCTCTTTATTAGTTATGTTTCTGCTTTTAATGTGTGGTTCAGGTTGAAAAAAATATATCTTGTTCAAATATAAAATTCATAAATTAGTATTAAATATTTGAATTTTTTTAGATTTTTTTAAGTCTAAATTTTTAAGTGATAAAAAGTGTAGCAAAATTTATTTCTATAAATATTAATTAATATTACTAAAATACACATATATAGAGTGGGTGACTATATATCCACGTCCCCTCAAGGTCATGTAGGATTTTTTGCACCTCATAAAACCAAAATTTGCTTTAATTTCCTTTATATAATTTTAAAGATAACCTTTTTATCAAAAAAAAAAATTGTAATTAAAGAAGGTGAATCCTTAAATACAGTCAACTGTATATGAAGTTGCTTGTTAAATATTTTTAGATGGGTTTACATATTTGAATAAAGTTTAATTTAACAATTTTAAAATAACAACTTCACATTAAGTTAATAACTGCATCTAAATTACTTCCATTAAACAATTATATAAAATATTTTACACTATCACCCTATTAAATAAAATTACACTCATATACACGCATTAAAATTATGATACTAAATAATCTTCATGAGTAATAATAAGAATCTCTTCTAAGAAAAGGTTTATAAAGTAGAACTCAATGTAATTCAAACAATTGAAGAGATGATAAGTTTTCTCTAAACTAACCTTAAACATTTGTAGTTTTAATTTCCATGCATAAGCCCAAAGTGCTTATGGAAAGATAGTAGAAGAGTAGGAGTTAGTTATTTCAATTATAATAGTTTTTCTGTTATACTATTTTTTATCCATTAGTAATGTGTAATGTTTTTTTCGATAGATTAAAAACTCCTAAAGATGAGATGTGAGAAGGTTTACAGTTAGGAAAAAAAAAAAAAAAAAAACACGCAAATAATCTAAAACACCAACATAACATCATCTATATTCTATCAAACTAAAAAACCCATAGAATCACTAAATAATCCAATCTCATTCCTTTTTTTTTTTATGACGCTGCACATATCAAGACCCGTTCACTTTCGTAACTCTTTCTCTTTGAAAGTACAACCATTCTTTCTTTCAATTTCTCTCGATAATACTCTTACATTCTCTTTTCTTCATTATTCATCTTTCCTCTCCAATAATTCTCTTCTATTTTCTTGCTGTGAATATATATCTCTTAACCTTAACAATTATTCTATGAAAATACTTAATAACCAATAATTTTTATTTATATTGACAAATAATTTTGGTTAGCACAACTAGTATATTTAGACATTTTCTTTGATATAAACCAATAAAAATATACTAATTGACTAAGTACTGACAGATAAATACATTATGCTAGTTGTATAACACTTCTCGGGTATCTACGTGGACATAAAGTTTCTCGATTATATGTAAATTAAATTTTGGTGATTTTGTTGATTAAAGTAATTTTTCACCTAGATGCTAGAGTGGTGATACTATTCTAGTTTCAAGTAGCCCATAATTCATGTCCAAATGCTATGTATTTGTTAGCTTGTGATACTATCTATATATATATATTCTAATTTCAGCTAGTCAATATATATGCATATTTATGGATATATATACTATGCAATTTTATACTTAAATTAAAGTCTAATTTGGCACATTAATTTGAAAACCTAAAATAACTTTTGTTTTGTCTCACTCAAGGAAACATACAAGATACAACTATATAATCTATTTTGGCTATTTCCTATTAGCATATGATATTATATATGTATATGTTACATATATAAATATTTATTTGTCTCTATTTAACTGCTTAAATTTTAATTTTAGAAAAATCGGTTCATATTTCATAACACACCAAAAGCTAAGCTATCATGTATCAACTTCTCAATAATATCACTTCATTTGTAGTTTTGTACTGAAAATCAAACTAGTCAATAAGATTTTCACAATTGGATTTATTTTACACATACACAAATTATATTAATATAATTCGAAATTAATTTAGTGGATTGCAATTTGGAAATTTGCCACGTATATATAACTACTCCCAGAGAAGACAAATTTTGATTAAAACAAAAATCACACAATGCCGTTTTTTTTTTTTTTTTTTTTTTTTTTTTTTTAA
>JASCZI010061206.1:15971-27312 GCA_036250425.1 Stylosanthes scabra
TGTTGAATAGAAACAATGCCTAAGGGCAACAATATTTGGATGGTCCAGCATTTGCATTATCTGTAGTTCTCTATTCTTGTAGCGCTTGTCCTGGAGAACCTTCTTGATGGCTACAATCTCTCCAGTTTCTCTACATTTTGCCTGATAAAAGTATTAATGAAATTAAAAAACCGACAGTGTGTGACGCATTAACAGCACTACAATTACAAAAGACATCCAAAGAAAAATGAGTGGCTCTCACTCACTTGAAAAACAACACCAAAAGAGCCTGTTCCGACCACGTGTTCCGCAATATAGCTAACATTCTGTTAGAGAATGACCAATGATGAATAGCCAAAGGAGAAGTTGTTAGTGATCAAACGTTTCTCAATCACATTATCAAGGGTTTTCCAATACCAACTGACCCAGAAATATTTTACCTGCCTAGATTGACCATTTCGGCCACCGATGCTGGTTCTTATCACATGTCCTGTTTCAGCACCCACACCATCAATGACGTCTGGCTCACTATCCTGAAATGCACAAAAATAATGGCAACTTACTATATGATAGCTACAAAATCAAAAGGCTCAAACACTTCAAAATTCAAATTCAATCCTCATAACACAAAAATGAAGATTGCTACTTACTCTGTCTTCTTCATGGTCCACTTTGTCCCTCAATCTCATCTCAAGCATCTCTCTCCCAAGCCAATCAACCGAACTAGACGAGCCTCTCAAGCCATTAACAGACCTGGAACTGCCAACTCCACCATTTCCAAGGCTTGCAGACGCCATGAGTTCCTTCCTTCCTTCCTTCCTTCCAAGATTACCACAAAATGACACTATTTCCTTCCTTCTGAGCTCTCTGCTCTCTTTTTTCCAAAATCCTCGAAGCACTGTTCACCCTGTAACTATAACCGTAACAATAACTGTAACGTAACTGTAATAACAACAACTTCAACGGAAACTATACCGAATTAACTAGCAGCGAAATTGAAAACTAGATTCGGTCAGATCTAATCCCTTGAAATTGAAAGAGAAAACCGGATATAGTAATAACAAGTTACAAAAGAAAAGTAGCAAAAGCAGTAGAAAACAACAGAAAGATCCATCAAATCAGAACGCGAAAGATAGAAAATAAAGAGAATCGCGTTTGGTTGTGAGAGTGAGTAACCTGAAAGCTTCTGTGACGAGAATCGGAGCAGTGCACTTTCATTTTACTAACGATTCTTCAATTTGTGACTCTCACTGATTCTCTCACAACTTCGAACGATCGAACGATAGATCGGACTTCCGAAACAGTGAAGCGATCGCCGGCGACCGGAAAAATAAAGAAAAAAAATTCCCTCTGCTTCAGCTTCAACTCTCTTCACTCTCTCTCTCTTCTTCTGCTTCTTCTGCGAGTGTTCGGTGTCTCGCTATTTTGTATTTTCCTTTCTCTCTCTCTAATCCAATAAGTAAGTGAGTAATCATACGTGTACAACAGAAAAAGTATTGTATCGAATACGTACGTATGCGTATTATATACGTATTATAATATAATACAGACTCATTGAGTCACTGTGTTATTATATATATAGTATTCGTAGTTCACAAATCATGACAGAAAGTATGTATGCCATATAAAAGACGGAGCCAGAATATAAATTTCATATGATAATTTAGTTATTAATTTCTTAATATTAGTTTAACTATATGATATAATTTGTAGAGATTAACAAATAAATAAATAAATAGAGTAAGTATAAAAAGAAGATAAAAGTCAGAAAACAAACAACAGAAAGCGGGTGAGCAAATTGTTTTATATTAATCTTCCACAGACCATATCCAAACTACAAATTATTTAATTAATTTACTTAATATAATATGTGTGAATATTTTAGTTATTATGTTCTCTAAAAAAAAAAAAGAAAGAAAGAATAGAATCCAACTATACATTGAATTGAATTAGATCAATTATTGGTAGTTTAATGGAAGGTATACAAAATAAAATTTTAATCACCTTATAGAAGATGAGGGAGGAAAAAAGTGTGTAAGAGTAAAACTATAAATAAACCTAAAAGATTGTTGAAAATATTGGGGTGTGAACTTGAAGCTAAGATTAAATTGGAATACATAAAAAAGTATAATTGTTCTTTTTTTTTTGGTATTAAGTATAATTGTTCTTAAAATTTTAATTTTATCAACTTTGTAGATTCATGATTAACCATAATGGTTTTGACCAAAACTTCTTTTTTTTTTTTTTTTTTTAAAGGAAGGAAGAACACAAACTTGATGGCAATAATTTGTGCTATTGAATTCTAGGGCTTACTTTTCACTTTAGAGTTTAGGCCTAGTTTTTCCATTTGCCAGCATGCTTTCATGTAATCATGTGCATAAGATTGAGAAGGCCATTCCATCATGCCATTTGATGATTTTTTATTTTTATAATTGAATAAGAGTTCAACATTCAAAACAATTCAGTAATAATACTTCAAAAGAGGAGAATTCTATATTAAAAAATAATAATAAACTACCAAAATTTAACAATACTTAACTCATTAGTTAATATAATAGTAACTGGTCATCTTCCTATTGGATGAACTACATTAGCATTGTATCTACTTTACCGAACATCTCTCACCTTACATTGAAAAACTAGACTAATGGGAAAAATTAGCAGTGGTCCAAACACATTAACAATTAATAATAATAATAATAATAAAACCTTACTAACATGGGACTAGTGAAAGTAGCTGAATATCCCCAAGTTGAACCATATACTAGAATAGTATACTTGGTGACTGGGGATTGTCAGGGTTATGCATATTAAACATTTATTATGTTACATTAATATAAAAAGAATTTTAAGAGTTAGGAGAAGGGGGAATATTCTAGATGCTCTTTAGGAGGGAGAGAAAAAAAAATGTTGGCTCTAATCTACGCATTGGCTGACACATTATATGTAGGCCATCCTTGCCTCCTTAACCACAACTACTGGATTTTTAAATGATGAATCAAATAGTCATAAGGATGAGAACAAGAAAAAGAAATTCTTAATCTAATAGCAATTAAGCAATTAAGAATTTATTAATAGGTGTCCGTTATAAATGCCTGGTAGTGATGGAGTTAGCTTAGCTTTTACAGAGAAAGAACATTTGTCAAGAATTCATGCTTAAAAACGATGTTGTTACTATCTCTAATTCTTTGTGAAAGTGTAGGGACATGCATGTGCAAAAAAAGACTATGAAAAACGGTCCCTATGGTCTGACTAATTACTGCAGTACTTTATAAGTTGAATTAAAGCAGACAAAGCCCACCGTTGTTTCTGCTATAAATTCTTGTATACTATCACATTGAACAAACATAACCACTAGACACCAGTTTTAATTTATAACATTTAAATGCTATATTAAAAAACAATTCTCATAGTCATGGCAGATAGAACAAATTTTATGCGGTGGAGGGTAATAGGGACGAACCCTCTATCCTTTCCTATTCCATTGCTAAGTTCATGTATTCATGTTAGCACTGCTGGACAAGGGTGTCATACCAACAAATAGAAGGGAACAAATAATAATAATAATAATAATAATAATAATAATAATAATAATAATAATAATATCAAAAAAAAAAAAAAAACACTAGAGTAATTTTAGTAAAAGATGTCATGTTAATAAATATAAGGGCAAACTTCATATTTTGTCTTAGAGGTCCTCCATCCCCAACTTTAGAGTTGGACAACATTCACACACTAATGTGATTCATATGGAATTCTAATACCCAAAAAGCATAAAGGACTTTACAGATAGATGACATTCACAATAATCTAAACACAGCTTTATAACTACTACTTTTGGGATGATTCACAAAATTAATTTAACTTGTAATCAAGAACCAGCAGTGTAACAGCCATGTTTTGCTGAGACATGCAAGTATGCAATACCACTCTGTACAATAACATTTTAGAGCCAAAACAATATCCACACACTAATAACTCCCACAAGGCCTTATTAATCCTTAGTAACACACCATATATGGTATTTTCCATGTTTGCACCCTGGAGAAAACTCCAGGGAAAACTCCAGGGTCAACAGAAGGATGAAGACATGGCGAGCCTGCAGCATTGTCCATTTGAGTGTTCCTTCAATGTAAATGAGCAGAGGTAGTCCAAAATTGATCCAGGATCATTTTTCACAAGCAAGCTTCTACTTGTATTTGACAGAAAGCTATAGGTGAGAGATTGTATAATAGGGGCAAAGGACACACAAAACCCAGGATCCATATTTACACCTAAAATATTGAAGATATTGGTAGAGACCCAGACAATGCACATTACTCAATCAACTTGCCAGGCTATTCAAATCTATCCACAATTCTTCAAACGTCTACAATTTGTAAAGGGGAGACCAAGGAATTGTGAAACCGATAATATCTCTCTTTAAATGGGTTCCGTCTTCAATGCTATATCCGAATATTTTAATTGTAAAGAATTTTTTACCGCACAAACTCAGTTACCTAGAAGAATCTGTCAACCAAAAAGAGACAGAATCCAGTAGCTAGCAAATGGATGTTCCCAAATTGCAAGTCAGCAAGCTTACCACTGCAAAGGAAAATGATCAGCCTTTACAAAGATAAATACAAAAAACAGATGAGCACAGGAAAAAACCATTAAATTTCCACATACAGTTAGAAAACAACATAATGGAATTAACGAGCTCACTCTGGTTACCTCTCTCACTTGTCCAAACTTTCCTAATGCAGAAAACAGATTTTAGGGATTGAAATGTGAGTTTGTCTGGGCTGGGTGTGTTTCTTATCTTTACCAGGCTTTTACTTTGTTTCTAGAAAAAGCTATTAGGCCCTTAAATCTCAGCGGTTTATCATCATTTATGCATTATTATGAAAGGGAAAAAAACACGGTTGATAGTTTAAAACTTTAAACTAATTAAAATCTAAAAACCAATGGTATGCACAACAATGCCACACTAGGAAATTTTAGAAAATCATAAAAGAATATCAGTCAGATAAGTCCTAATACTGGCTCAGCAAAAAGCATCTTTCTAAGCTATGTAATTACAGGCCTGATCAAGAGATTGTGTCTCACCAATCTAAATACACTAGGTCCCAGAACTTGCTTTCTGAACCCAAACCTGTTTCTGCAATTCATAGGGAGATATGACATTTTATTGAACCAGAAAGGAAATTTACAGTGTACACCCTGCAGAAATCAAATTTAGGTACCTCATGGGAACCATGTGAGCCACTAGTTCTTCTATGATGCTTCCCCTCATTTGCAACAGAATAGCCATCAACATCCTTCACATGTGTTGGTCCACGACGACCAAAATGTTTACTAAAACCTAAAGCACACAAGCAATGAAAATTAAGCAAAAACCAATCTAAATTTATGCACAAAGATAAAGATCCTACATTCCAAAGCCAAAAACCAACCATTTTCTGAGGAATGACTGCCACGACCACTTCCAATCGATTTCACTTCCCCACTTCTTACATGTGCTGTCACATGCTTTGACTCGGCATAACCTGTTTCAGATGCATATAAAAATTATCAATTGAGAATAACACATAAGCAGGCATTTCCAGACAATGGTAAAATGTGCATTAATGCATCAGTGGTATAGTTAATTGAAAGTGATTTTCACTTTTTCAAATTTTGTAAAAAACACAAAGGATTTTCTTCCCCCTCTTGAAACATGCTCTACAGAAAATCTATCATTGAAATCAAAGGAAAAATAATGAGGCAAATACCTTCGAAATGGTCTACTTGTGAGGAAGCAGACAATGATGAAGAATCATCGCCTCCAATGGAACGATTTGTCCATACACCACGATCAGGCCTATCCTTATGTCTAACACGTTTCTCCAGCCTCTCACTAGAATTACGTGAATCATGCATGCCAACCTTATTCTCTGGTGTCCCATTAGAACCCTTTAAAATCAATTGTACAGAGCGAGGAGGCTGTTTTTCTTTTTGTAGATCAGATGTTTGTATTGTCTGCTCTGCTTGAGGCTTGGTTGACTGACTTTGTCGCATTTCCTTGTTTGAGAGTATGCTTCTAATAATCCTTCCGCTACCTTCATGCCTCAGATTCTGCTTCACAAGTGTTGGGCAAACACTTGTTTTGGCTGAAGATGTTACACTATTCTGTTGTAATAAACTATCTAAATCAGACACCTGCACAATAAGCAGCACATCAAAATCTGAACTGATAGCATGAACATAAATGACAAATCCATCAAGGACAATGACAAGGAACTAAGTGCAATCCATGCCAGAACTAATAGTGGATTCCTGATTCATCATACTTCATATGTCATGAGCAATAAGGCAGCATATTAGAGGAAAACAACCCTCAATGTCACTTTAGCATGAATCATTATGCCAACAAAATCATATGCAACATAATACCGTCCATAAGTGCTTCTTTTCTCTATAGGATATTGACCTTTTTATTAACTGATGAGTAATCCTTGCATCCTAATATATTAGTTAACCTCTCTCATCATATCATGAGGAAGTAAGGTTAAATTGAAACCAAAATTTATCAACAATTCTACTTAGTAAAAGGATGACTTGAGTATACTACCATCCACAAGAACATTCAAATAGAATGAATAAATGTAATTAACTAAAATTTCCGTGATATTTTTAGCAAACCAGATCAAGATGCATCTGATTGAGGCAAACTAGGCATGAACAGTGGCAATTCATTGACATTGAAGCCACAACACACAGAAGCGGGATTTCATAAAGACAAAAGAGGAAGGCATAGTACATTCCAGCAAATAATAAATCCAAGTAGCTTCCCATCCGAGTAAGAACAGTAAATAAGACAACTTCCAATTCAATTCAGTTCAGGTTTGTCAACACGGCATTTTCATGCATTAAAATACGCATTTTAGTCAACATAACCTAAGGGTTCTGATGAATCCTTTTGCAACATGTGCAAGCATATAAATAAAATGGACTACTCAGATAAAAAACAGAAGCTCACATTAATTATGTCTCTTTCTTTCCCTTTAAGAAGTAGGACCTTTCCAGCACCAGTATTTCCAGCAACTCCTTAAATAAAGGAACAAAGAGTTAAGCAAATCCCTATTGAAAACGATAATAATTGAAGAAAACAAAAACTAAACTATTTACTCATACAAAAAACAGACATCAACTACAAGGAACAAGAATGCTAGGAGAGCCACTTAAGAAACAGGGCACCGGGATTGGAATAACATGTACTGATATCATAACTTATATTAATTAATAATAATTCGAAAAATAATATTATATTAGAAGAAAAAAACTTGGTGGGTTAAAATCCTCAAATAAACCAAATGCACACATTAAAAGAGGTTTTCAAACATTGCACCAAGCTGTAAAACAAGACCTTAAATAATAATAATAAAACAACAATGAAATTTCAAACAAAATATAAACTTACCATTCTCATCCAATGTTTGGTTTGCATCTGAGGAAGCAACAGCTGAAGTTTTATTTGAATGATGCTGATCACCTTGCCTGGGAACCAAAGTATAAATTGTTTTGTCTTTTCCAGTAGAACCTTTCCCTGGGTCTCTTGCAACATACTGTCCAGGTAGAAGTGAAAATCAGATATTGTTAAGCACAACAGTTAGAACCAAGATCATTCTCCATATAAGTGTGGAAGGCAATTACAGCTAGAGAATTATCAAATACTGGCCCTTGTTTTATGATAGTCTAAAACTTGAATTATATTATTAAAAAAAGGTACTTTTAAAACAAGAAACTTCTACACTTTGATGTAATTATAAAAAAAAATTTTCCCCCTCCCATCATTTTACAAAAAGATGAGGTTGAACAAAAATAAAATTTATCACAACTGGTTTGGAAAAATATCATATCTAGTTATCAGTGACTCAGTTCTAATATCCGGCTTCTCCTGAGACCACAAATTGATCTTTTTACCCTAGCAAGGAAACATATATGCAATCTGGTACATCGGGTATATGGAAATAAGTTAATTCATCCCAAGTCCCCACAGCAAAATATAAGTGATTAATTAGAATTAGACATGAAAAAGACATTTCTCTCTGATGAACTACTGATTACAAGCAACATACCATTGTGGTGGAAATCCTTTTCTTTCCAGAACCTCGTCTTGACGAGGCAGAACTACTACCCCCATTTGATGATGTGCCAGCTCTTCTGCTCACTTTTCCATTGGAGAGTGATCTCTGCACAAACATTCACTCTCACATCTCAACACATGCACAGATGGATACACAAATGCAACATAATGGGAGTTCAACAGTTAATCGGAATTTTGGATGAAAGAATACCCGAGTTCCCTTGGCAGCTCTTTTCTGACGCACAAAGTCCATCAATGGTGTAATTACTGGATTATCTTTTGCAGCACCTGCTTAGGAACACATATCAAATAAATACAATAAAGATAGTATAAGACCTGCCAATTCTGTGTATGAAAGATCCTATGTCACTTAACTTTCAAACCTAAAATTTAATGCATATTTTTCATATTAAATGCCTAACCTAATCGTTCTGCTTCCCTTTTCTCCAACTGTATCTCGGCACTGGGAAGATTCTCAACCGGCTTGGCAAGAAGTTCAAGAAACTCCAGATACTCAGAATCTGGATGTTAACCATGCAAATACTAATATTTATCAAAAGGAAAAGATTCAATACACATAAGTCCAATTGACTAACATATACCCCGAAAGATACTTCAAGTCTCTGTCTAAGTGATACCTTTGTATATGGACCCATCACGGCCATCCTTTTTAGACCACTGTCTAGGAACACGTTGTGAAGGAGCATATTCAACCATGACTTTAAACTGAGCTCCTGGGAAGGAAATACAGCAAAAAAACAAGGAGAACCAGAGTCAGATGCATAACTTACTTTGTATCCAAAATAGCTGATAATCTAAAGCTTTCTACACACATTGCTTAAAAGATATTGATTATACAATGAAAATCTAGTCCCAAGTCGGATACTTCACTCATTGATTAAAATACGTGGAGATCCAGCTTCAGGACTGGAGATATATCTATACAAGCTAGTAAAAATGCACTGACCAAAATCCAATTATAATAATGATGACAACGATGCAACTTTTTTACTTTTACAAGGTCATAGACATGACTAATGAATAATTGCAGAAGATCTCAATAATTACCCTTTTCATTTACAAAGACGTGCCCGCTAAAGAACTCAGCAAACTCTATAACGTCCTCTGGCCTTTTGAAGTCAATGTAGGCTCTGGAATACGATGTATGCTTCTGGCTGAAAATCAATGTACAAGATCTTTTAAGAAATGGTTTAACACATATGCTATGCATTGTAAACATACTTAAAAGAATGGAGTTAGGGCGACCAACGAAACAAGCAACAACATGGAGAACAATTCAAACACAACACAGCTTTCCCGGGTTGCAAAATCAAAATTCAAATATATTTTTAAGTTATTCTTCCATCACTTTAGTGTAAGAATATGCAGCACATACTACTGCACCAGAATGCATAATCACAAAATACACTTAAAGAAAAGATATGCAGCACATCAAACTAGCCCTTCAAGAATTTTGATATCAATCTGGTACTTCATGGCATAAAACAAGCTTCAATTAACGGAACAAAAAGGAAAGATTATAGAAAAGAAGCAATAAAGAAAGAAAAAAAAAAGGAACTAAACATTGTAAGCTGAAGGAGCAGAAATGCAGAATCGCAAACCTGATTTTCCCAGGACGAAAGGAAACCCAATTGTAGCGGCCAGAGAAGGTTCCGTCAATTTGTTCCAAAAGTGTGGCCTCAGAAATAGTAGGAGGCAAGTGCCGCAGCACCACCTTCGTCCGATCCAACGCACCCTTCATGCGACGACGACGAACGACGTAAAACCCTAACAGAAAAAAAAGCCTTCGAGTCCTGCAGTTACGCTACGACACTCGCGGAAACGGTAAAAGAAGAAGGATGAAGGAGAATCTTGTGTGGTATTACATCTTCTTTCAATTGTGAGGGGTGAATCAAAGAAAATTGCGTGCCCTAATTGCGAAGAAAAAGCCCCAAATTGCCATCTGCCCTAACCCAAGCTAGTGAGAGAGAAAGTGTGTGTTTGTGTTTATGTCGCCAAAAGGGAGTTAGCGAGCGGAAGCATATACGGTTGCTACGTTGCGTTTTGCGGTTCCTTTCTCTTATTTTCGTACAAAGCGTGTAGTCTACGAATATATGCCTTTTATATTACAACCAAAATACATTGTTTTTTCTTATCTCTTTACAAATACATATTAATTTTTAAATGAATTTATTTTAGTTCTTTCCAAAATTAAATGAGATATACAAAACAAAAGATAATTATTAAATTACATGATTCTCTAATAGAAATTTAAATTTAAGTTTCTAACATTTTAAGAAAATTTTTATCTTAGAAAATATTAATATATACTATTTTCAAAGAATATAAGATAAACATAAAATTAAATACGCGAATATGTAAGGATATTTTAAAGTGTCAAATATATTTGTAATTTTTTTTTGTTATTTTAAAAACACAGAAAGACATGATAGACACAACAAACAGTCAAACAAGTGTTAAACGAGTGTCGTGTTTAAGAATTGCCCGACACATAAAAATGCCAACTCAATATAATACTTGTTCAAAATCCATCCATAATTACCTGCTTCAACTAAGTAGAGGCAAAGCTAATCCTCTTTAAATTGTATTATTATTTTTCATTCATTTTATTTTCATACCAAAATTAATTATTGTATATTTATATATAAATATATGTATAATTTTATCATTTTTAATATATATTTTAATAATTAATTTTAATATATAAATAACATAACTCATATTTTTTACATGCAGTTATAGTCATTAGTCTTTAATAAATTCCATTACAGTAATGCTACACATCCAAGCAATTTGACCAATCAAGCTCATCCAAGTATTTTTTCCCCACTCTCACCACCACACGCGCGTCTCCCTCACGCGTTTCTTCTTCTTCTTCTTCTTCTTCTTCTTCTTCTTCTTCTGCAACTGCAATTGCAACGCAACGCCTCTCCTCCTTCTTCTTGTGCAACGCCTCCATCTCCTTCTCCTTGCTGCTGCCGTCGTCATCGTCGTTGCAGCCGCCATCATTGTCGTCGTCGTCGTTGCCGCCGCCATCATTGTCGCCGTCACTGTCGTCTTTTTCTTTTTCGTCCTCTTCCTCTTCCTCTTCTTTATCCTCTTCTTCTTTATCTTCCTCCATTGTTTATGTTGTTGCTGTTGTTGGTGTTGTTGGTGTCGTTGTTGTTGATGAAAAATTGAATTGGATATTCTAGGAAAAAAGAAACGGATTTTGAATGAAAACAGAAACGGATT
>JASCZI010061207.1:550-27280 GCA_036250425.1 Stylosanthes scabra
AGAAGGAAGAGCTTAAGAGCTTACAAGGGAGCTCTCAGAGCCTCTCTCTCTAACTTCTCTCTCTGTGATTGTGTGTAAACTGAAGGGTACCTCACAATGAGAACGATGCCTCCTTTTATAATTGAAAAATATACTGTTTCTATAGTACAGGTAAAGGTAACCTAAATTATAGCCACAATTCTGGTTTTGAACAGTTCCGGCGATTGACTTAGACTATTACAGATTGACTTAGACTATTACAACAGTTCCGGTTTTAATCATCATCAAGATTGATTTCAAAACAGTCGTCTTCATTCGGATTGTCTTCACTTTCTTGGTCGCTTTCTTCATTAGGCGAAGATTCTTCATCTTCTTGAAGTAAGTGGATGATTTGTTGAAGCTTTCCTTTGATTGATTGCTTCGATTGTGAGCTTGCAAGGACCGCTTGGATTTGTGTTTTCTGATTGAGAAACGAGGCTATTTCTGGATATGATATCTTTTGACTCTTGAGATTGCTTTTGAACCATTCTCTGACCTTTTCTAGATAGGCCATTGATGATTCAAATTGAGACCACCATTTGACATAAGCATGCCTTTGCTGGATTGGGAATGCTTTTGGGTGATCTGATTTTCCATATTTGTATTGCCATGAGAATACCCATGACAATGAAAAGATTGAGAAAAACTTTAACATCACAGGAACACATGTTTCCTGTATGTCAAATTTTGATTAGAAAATTTTATACACTTCATTGGTAGGTGAGGGTAAGATTTATGAGATTGTTCCAAAAAAGTCCCACCATTGGTAGAACCAGTTTGGAAAAACATAATTTGAAGTTCTTTTAAAATAGATTAGCCATGAATGTCTGTACTGGGCATTTTGGAACTAAAATGCTCTGGTCCAGGCATCCATGTAATCCCAATAATTAAAACCTATTGGGTCAAAATTTTGAGAAAACTTTTGGATTTTATTTAAATTATTCCCAAATTCCTTTGGGGTCAAGATTTTGAGGATTTGGATTGTTGAATGGGTTATGAGTTCAGGGTTAGTTTTGTCTTTATAATGTTTAATAGATACTGAGCCAGTATCTATTAAAATGAACTCATAAAACTGGCGAGTCTTTTTTGGTGAGGTTGGTTTGAAATGAAATCCAGTGGGAAAAATCTTTAGGATAACTTTATTAGGTAATTCATCCCAAAACTCGAGTTCCATTTGATGATGTTTGAGAATTTATTTGTGGGGATGTAATTGGCTTGGACCTTTTGTGGTTGTGGTTTTGACGCAATGGCTTTTTTCTTGTGAATTTTGTATGATTATTTTTTGTTTGGCTACTTGGGTTATAAGTTGGGTCAGATCAATTTCTTCATCTGAACTCACTACAAATTTCGGCCTAAGATTTTTTGTTGATTTTTGTGACACCTTGGTCTTGTAAGGCCATGAGGGTTTGGATTAAGAAGGCGCAATCAGCCTTAGTTTGTTTGGCTTGTTGGGTAGATTATGATGATCCAACTTCATTTTTCTAGGTAGATAACTCAGCTGGCTTTTTGGAAGATTGTAGGGTAGATGACCCAGATTCGTATCCTGATTGAGATTGTTTGATTCGCCCTAGAAGGGCAAGGTGGATGCCTTTGCCTCTTGAAGATGCGATTATTGCCTTTTTAGGCATCTTGTTCTTCTTTCTTTCCCTGTAAATATTCACGTGTGAGGAAGTCAGGGAGAGAATTTAAGTTTCCCTTGATGTGCTCGATTTCAAAATCAAATATGCTTAAAATCGTTTGCCATCTGACGAAAATTTGTTTTGATGCAAGGTTATTAACATCTTTTTGCAAAACATTTTTGGCCGATTTGCAATCAACTCTGACCAGAAATTTTTGATTGAGTAAATTAGATTGGAATTTTGTGATGCATGAGACAATGGCTAAAAGTTCCTTTTTGATGGTAGAATAACTCTGTTGGGAATTATTCCAATGCTTTCATGTAAATGCAATGATGCATTCTTTATCATGCAACTTTTGTTTTAAAATGTCACCATAACCTAAATCTGATGCATGTGTTTCAATAATTTTTAATGTGTGAGGAACAGGTAGATAAAGACAAGGAGATTACGAACTTTAGACTTAAGAAATCTGATGTTTTCAGTATGTTTGCTAGTCCAAGGTGAAGGATTTTTCTTAAGCCTATCGTGAAGAGGTTGAATAAGATTGCTGAGATTTGAAATAAAATATGAGACATAATTTAGACAACCTAAGAACCTTTAGAGCTGTGGTTTATAATTGATCAGATTAGGGAACTTTGTAGCAAACATAATTGATCGTTCAATTGGGGTTATGGTTCCTGGAAAATCATATGACTAAGAAAACGAATTTTTGTTTGGAAAAGGAGAATTTTTTATTTGAAAACAGCAAGTCCGTTTTTCTGGATGATGTACATGAAAGTTTTGACATGTTTAAAATGTTCTTCCAAGATTTGAGAAAAGATTAAGACATCATCTATGTAAACGATTGCAAAGTTTGAATATGGGTTGAAAATGTCATTCATAATTTTCTGAAATTCTGAAGGGGCACTTTTCAAACCAAATGGCATTACATTTCATTCATACTGTCCAAATGGAACTATAAATGAGGTTTTATATCTATCAGACTCTTTGATCTGGATTTGCCAAACATCCAATTTCATATCAAATTTCAAAAAGATGTTTGCAGAATTCAATCTGTTGAGCAAATCTTTTTTGTTTGGAATCGAGTAACGGATCCTTTGTAAAGCTTGATTTAAAGGTTTGTAATTGATGACTAATCTGGGAGTTCCTCTTTCTATTTCAGCCTGCCTGTTTACATAGAAACCTGAACAAGACCAAGGACTTTTGCTTGGATGAATTAATCATTTATCCAGAAGATCTTGAATCTCTTTTTGACAATGCTGCAAAAGCTGCTCATTCATTTGAATAGGGTAAACTTTTGTAGGAATCTGGGATTCTTTGAAATCTTTTTCATAAGGAAGATCAACAATGTGTTCTTTCCTTTTCCAAAAGGCATGAGGCAAATCTGAACAAATAGATTTCTCAATTTGATTTGAAAGATTTTTAATTTTCTCTTGGATAGGAGGTTGTGAAAGCTGGGATTCAAGGGTTTTGAAAGAGATTTCTTCTTTTAAAAACAAATTTGTTTAGTTTTATGTTCAATACTAATTAAGACCTTCTGAGTTGGTGTATCAAGAAATTCGAAAAAGGTTACATGACCATCTACATAGGATGTAATACCATTAAAATCTGTTAGATAAGGAAATAATTTGATTATAAAGGGTGTACCCAAAACGACTTTGTTTTTGATATCTTTGGCTATGATTAAATGAGCTGAGACTCTGAGATTATCCTTTTCAACAAAAGCATCTGTTAATTTGAAATTGATTTTCAATCTTTCACCCGTAATTGAGCTAAGACATTCTGTAGTTTTTTCAAAATACTTTGTGAGGATCAAACCTTCTTTAATACAATTTGAATCTGCACATGTATCAAAAAGTGCTATGGTTACAAAGAACAAAATCTTTAACGACAATTCGGACCTTAATACGACATTTAATGAAAGAAAATAAATTTATTAATCTCAGGATTTCTTTTCCCTCGTTGTCATTATAGATTTCATTCTTCTGACCTTCAGAAAATTCAGATTCATCATCATCAGATTCTTCACCTTGCATTAATTGCGAGAGAACAAGTTGATGATTATCTTGATTCTTTTTAATTTTCTGGATTTCCTTTTTGAGGTTGTTAATCTCAGTCTGGAGATCTTGGATGGTCATAGGTCGAATAACTTATTTTTCTAATTTTTTGAAAATATGTTTGACATCGTATTTATTGCTAATAACTAGATTTTTGGGTTTCCTTTCTTTCTGTAAAGATTTTTTTAATTTGAACAGAAAATCTTTCTTTTGTTCAAGGTCGCCAATAGCCTTGATTACTTCAAACAAGAGATCTTGATCTTTTGTCAAAACATTAATTTTCCTTACGTCAGAATCTGAGGATGATTCAATATCATCATCACAAATGTTATTGATATCATCTGAAGATTCATGACCAGAGTCATCATCTGAACTTTTAATTAGAAGATTATTAATCTGCTTCTCAATCTGTGGATTAAGGTTGGGATTATTAATCTTCCCTTTCAATCTACAATATTTTCTAACATGTCCTGGTTTGTTACATGTATAGCAAATAATGAGTTTTCTCTGAGGATTCTTTTGGAAATTCTTTTGAAAACCTTTTCCATTTTTGGGTTTCTGAAAATATTATTTGGGTTTTCTGTAATTCTTTTCAGGATTAGATCTAAAAACCTTTTGATTGGATGACCTTTTTGATTTCGTTGGGTGACAGGCAGGAAGACCAAATTATTCACAGAAAGTTCCCAAATCAATTCGATTTTGCATTTTTCCGCGGGCAAGCTGCCTTTGGATCTTATCATCTTGACAAATCTTTAAAGCAACCTTTAAGATGAAGGAAATGATTTGACTGTAGCTTAATGCATCATAGGGAATTATCCCATCTGGAGTTACGCTTTGAATTTTATCCCTTACTTTATCCCCCAAGGATTTGGGAAGTCCGACTAGGAATTTCTCCTTCCAGAAAGACTGTTGACTATCTTCTCTAGTATAGACCCTAGTAAGAAATGTGTCTTTATACCATCTGAAATCAGATAGAGTTTTGCAACGGAGATTGGATAATAACTCAACAAATCTATCTTTGCAAAGAGATGGGTCACCTATGAAATAGCTAACTATTGTAAAGATTAGGGTGTTGGCAGCATCAGGAATAGGTTCCCCATCATCCCCAATGATAGGTTTATTTTGGTAATTCACTTTGGCCGCAGAAAAGATTGATTGTTTTTTATCATTGGAGAGGTAATTATCCCACCATCCTTTGAGCTGACTAGAAAAACCAGAAACAATAACTTGCTATTGCTTCTTCAGAGGTCTCGTGAGTAGCTTGGTAGGTTGTACCAACCAATGTCATATGTTGGAGCATGCTCATGATGTTGTATTCTGTCTTGCCATCTATGTTCCATTCATAGACGTTGTTAGTATTAAAGCTAACAAAACCTAGTTTTCTTTCTTCAATAGCTAGGTCCGGAGCAGATATACGATTATAACTATGTGTAAAAGGTTTGGTTAAACCCTTCCACTTAGTCATGAAATTAGTCATGATTGGGCTAACTTTAAGAGTGGTTTGGTTAGAATTTTGACTTCGGTCAGAATCAGAAGACTCACTAGACTCTTGATTAAGGGCATTGATAGCTTTGGATGAACGAGTTTGTACCCGAGATATAGATTCACCAGAGTTTGTAGGAGTTTCAGGGACAGTATTAAGACGATTTAAAAGCAGATCGATCTTTTGCATGACTTCAGATTCACTAGTATCTTGTTTTAAAATTGAAGTTTTGAGACTTTGTTTTGGGTGACCAAAACCCCTTTTTAAACCTTTTAAACTGAGTAGCAAGGCTAAACAAAGTCTCAAAACTTCAATTTTAAATAAGATACTAGTGAATCTGAAGTCATGCAAAAGATCGATCTGCTTTTAAATCGTCTTAATACTATCCCTGAAACTCCTACAAACTCTGGTGAATCTATATCTCGGGTACAAACTCGTTCATCCAAAGCTATCAATGCCCTTGATCAAGAGTCTAGTGAGTCTTGTGATTCTGACCAAAGTCAAAATTCTAACCAAACCACACTTAAAGTTAGCCCAATCATGAATAATTTCATGACTAAGTGGAAGGGTTTAACCAAACCGTTTACACATAATCATAATCGTATATGTGCTCCGGACCAAGCTCTTGAAGAAAGGGAACTAGGTTTTGTTAGCTTTAATGCTAACAACGTCTATGAATGGAACATTGATGGCAAGACAGAATACAATATCATGAGCATGCTCCAACATATGACCATGGTTAGCACAGCATACCAAGCTGCTCACGAGACCTCTAAAGAAGCAATAGCTAATGTTATTGTTTCTGGTTTTTCTGGTCAGCTCAAAGGATGGTGGGATAATTACCTCTCCGATGATAAAAACCTATCAATCTTTTCTGCTGTCAAAGTGAATGATCAAAATGAACCCATCATTGGGGATGATGGGGAACCTATTCCTGATGCTGTTAACACCCTAATCTTTACAATAGTTAGCTATTTCATAGGTGACCCATCTCTTTGCAAAGATAGATCTGCTGAGTTATTATCCAATCTCCGTTGCAAAACTCTATCTGATTTCAGATGGTATAAAGACACATTTCTTACTAGGGTCTATACTAGAGAAGATAGTCAAGAGTCTTTCTGGAAGGAGAAATTCCTAGTCGGACTTCCCAAATCCTTGGGGGATAAAGTAAGGGATAAAATTCGAAGCTTAACTCCAGATGGGATGATTCCCTATGACGCATTAAGCTATAGTCAAATCATTTCCTTCATCCAAAAGGTTGCTTTAAAGATTTGTCAAGATGATATATAAGATCTAAAGGCAGCTTGCCCGCAGAAAAATGCAAAATCGAATTGATTTGGGAACTTTCTGTGAACAATTTGTTCTTCCTGCCTGTCACCCAACGAAATCAAAAAGGTCATCCAATTGAAAGGTTTTTAGATCTAATCCTGAAAAGAATTACAGAAAACCCAAAAAATATTTTCAAAAACCCAAAAATGGAAAAGGTTTTCAAAAGAATTTTCAAAAGAATCATCAGAGAAAACCCATTATTTGCTATACATGTAACAAACCAGGACATGTTAGCAAATATTGTAGATTGAAAGGGAAGGTTAATAATCTCAACCTTGATCCATAGATTGAGGAACAAATTAATAATTTTCTAATTGAAAGTTCGGATGATGACTCTGGTCATGAATCTTCAGATGATATCAATAACATTCGTGATAATGATATTGAATCATCCTCAGATTTTGACGTAAGAGAAATTAATGTTTTGACCAAAGATCAAGATCTCTTGTTTGAAGCAATATTGGTAAATCTAAACAAAAGAAAGATTTTTTATTCAAATTAAAAAAATCTTTACAGAAAGAAAAGAAACCCAAAAATCTAGTTATTAGCAATAAATACGATGTCAAACCTATTTTCAAAAAATTAGAAAAACAAGTTATTCGACCTGTGACCATCCAAGATCTCCAGACTGAGATTAACAACCTCAAAAAGGAAATCCAGGAAAATAAAAAGAATCAAGATAATCATCAACTTGTTCTCTCGCAATTAATGCAAGGTGAAGAATCTGATGATGATGAATCTGAATCTTCTGAAGGTCAGAAGAATGAAATCTATAACGACAACGAGGGAAAAGAAATCCTGAGATTAATAAATTTATTTTCTTTCATTGAATGTCATATTAAGGTCCGAATTGTCGTTAAAGATTTTGTTCTTGAAACCATAGCACTTTTTGATACATGTGCAGATTCAAATTGTATTAAAGAAGGTTTGATCCCCACAAAGTATTTTGAAAAAACTACAGAGCGTCTTAGCTCAATTACGGGTGAAAGATTGAAAATCAATTTCAAATTAACAGATGCTTTTGTTGAAAAGGATAATCTCAGAGTCTCAGCTCATTTAATCATAGCCAAAGATATAAAAAAAAAAATCGTTTTGGGTACACCCTTTATAATCAGATTATTTCCTTATCTAACGGATTTTAATGGTATTACATCCTATGTAGATGATCATGTAACCTTTTTCTAATTTCTTGATACACCAACTTAGAAGGTCTTAATCAGCATTGAACATAAAACTAAACAAATTTGTTCAGATTTGCCTCATGCCTTTTGGAGAAGGAAAGAACACATTGTTGATCTCCCTTATGAAAAAGATTTCAAAGAATCCCAGATTCCTACAAAAGATCGCCATATTCAAATGAATGAGCAGCTTTTGCAGCATTGTTAAAAAGAGATTCAAGATCTTTTGGATAAATGATTGATTCGTCCAAGCAAAAGTCCTTGGTCTTATTCAGCTTTCTATGTAAACAAGCAAGCTGAAATAGAAAGAGGAACTCCCAGATTAGTCATCAATTACAAACCTTTAAATCAATCTTTACAATGGATCCGTTACCCGATTCCAAACAAAAAAGATTTGCTAAACAAATTGAATTCTGCAAACATCTTTTTGAAATTTGATATGAAATCGGGTGTTTTGCAAATCCAAATCAAAGAGTCTGATAGATATAAAACCGCATTTACAGTTCCATTTGGACAGTATGAATGGAATGTAATGCCATTTGGTTTGAAAAATGCCCCTTCACAATTTCAGAAAATTATGAATGACATTTTCAACCCATATTCAAACTTTGCAATCGTTTACATAGATGATGTCTTAATCTTTTTTGAAACCTTGGAAGAACATTTTAAACATGTCAAAACTTTCATGTACATCATCCAGAAAAACGGACTTGCTGTTTCCAAATAAAAAATTGTCCTTTTCCAAACAAAAATTCATTTTCTTGGTCATATGATTTTCCAGGGAACCATAACCCCAATTGAATGATCAATTATGTTTTTTACAAAGTTCCCTGATCAAATCATTGATAAACCACAGCTCCAAAGGTTCTTAGGTTGTCTAAATTATGTCTCAGATTTTATTCCAAATCTTAGCAATCTTATTAAGCCTCTCCACGATAGACTTAAGAAAAATCATTCACCTTGGACTAGCAAACATACTAAAATCATCAGATTTCTTAAGTCCAAAGTTCGTAATCTCCCTTGTCTCTATCTACCTGTTTCTCATGCATTAAAAATTGTTGAAACAGATGCATCAGATTTAGGTTATGGTGGCATTTTAAAACAAAAGTTGCATGATAAAGAATGCATCATTGCATTTACATCAAAGCATTGGAATAATTCCCAACAGAGTTATTCTACCATCAAAAGGGAGATTTTAGCCATTGTCTTATGAATCACAAAATTCCTATCTAATTTACTCAATCAAAAATTTCTGGTCAGAGTTGATTGCAAATAGACCAAAAATGTTTTGCAAAAAGATGTTAAAAACCTTGCATCAAAACAAATTTTTGCCAGGTGGCAAGCGATGTTAAGCATATTTGATTTTGAAAACGAGCACATCAAGGGCAACTCAAATTCTCTCCCTGACTTCCTCACACGTGAATATTTGCAAGTAAAGAAAAAAGAACAAGATGCCTAAAATGGCAATAGTCGCCTCTTTAAGAGGCAAAGGCATCCGCCTTGCCCTTCCAGGGCCAATCAAACAATCTCAATCAGGATACGAATCTGGGTCATCTACCCTACAATCTTCCAAAAAGCCAACTGAGTTATCTACCCAGAAAAATGAAGTTGGATCATCACAATCTACCCAACAAGTCAAACAAACTAAGGCTGATTACGCCTTCCCAATCCAAACCCTCATGGCCTTACAAGACCAAGGTGTCACAAAAATCAACAAAAAATCTTGGGCTGAAATTTGTAGTGAGTCAGATGAAGAAATTGATCTGACTCAACTTATTACCCAAGTAGCCAAAGAAAAAACAATCATACAAAATCCACAAGAAAAAGCCATTGTGTCAAAACCACAACCACAAAAGGTCCAAGCCAATTACATCCCCACAAACAAATTCTCAAACATCATCCAAATGGAACCCGAATTTTGGGATGAATCACCTAACAAAGTTATCCCAAAGATTTTTCCCACTGGATTTCATTTCAAACCAACCTCACCAAAAAGGACTCGCCAGCTTTATGAGTTCATTTTAATAGATACCGACTCAGTATCTATTAAACATTATAAAGACAAAAATAAGCCTGAACTCATAACCCATTCAACAATCCAAATCCTCAAAATCTTGACCCCAAAGGAATTTGGGAACAATTTAAATAAAATCCAAAAAAATCTTGACCCCAAAGGAATTTGGGAACAATTTAAATAAAATCCAAAAATTTTCTCAAAATTTTGACCCAGTAGGTTTTAATTATTGAGATTACGTGGAAGCATGGACCAGAGCATTTTGGTTGCAAAATGCCCAGTACAGACATTCATGGCTAATCTATTTTAAAAGAACTTCAAATTATGTTTTTCCAAACTGGTTCTACCAATGGTGGGACTTTTTTGGACCAATCTCAGAAATCTTACCCTCACCTACCAATGAAGGGTATAAAACTTTCCAATCAAAATTTGGCATACAGGAAACATGTGTTCCTGTGATGTTAAAGTTTTTCTCAATCTTTTCATTGTCATGGGTGTTCTCATGACAATACAAATATGGAAAAGCAGATTACCCAAAAGCATTCCCAATCTTGCAAAGGCATGTTTATGTCAAATGGTGGTCTCAATTTGACTCATCAATCGCATATCCAGAAAAGGTCAGAGAATGATTCAAAAGCAATCCTAGGAGTCAATAGATATCAGATCCAGAAACAGCCTCGTTTCTCAATCAGAAAGCACAAATCCAAGCGGCCCTTGCAAGCTCACAATCGAAGCAATCAATCAAAGGAAAGCTTCAACGAATCCTCCACTTACTTCAAGAAGATGAAGAATCTTCACCTAATGAAGAAAGCGACCAAGAAAGTGAAGACAATCCGAATGAAGACGACTGTTTTAGAATCAATCTTGATTATGATTAAAACCGAAACTGTTGTAATAGTCTAAGTCAATCACCGGAACTGTTCAAAACCGGAACTGTAGCTATAGTTTGGGTTACCTTTACCTGTACTATAAAAACAATATATTTTTCAATTATAAAAGGAGGCCTCGTTTTCATTGTGAGGTACCCTTCAGTTTACACACAACCACAGAGAGAGAAGTTAGAGAGAGAGGCTCTGAGAGCTCCCTTGTAAGCTCTTAAGCTCTTCCTTCTTCCTCCCCCTTCTTCAATCTATTTTCGTTCAATAAAATATATTTGATAGAGAGAAGTTACAGAGAGAGGCTTTGAGAACTCCCTTGTAAGCTCTTAAGCTCTTCCTTCTTCCTCCCCCTTCTTCAATCTATTTTCGTTCATATATATATATAGGCGGACTACCGCTAGTGCTAGCTTTCTTTTAATAATGCTGGACGCTTTTATCATACCGCCTTAGTATTCATATTTTATCATATGCATATATCATATTATATCTATTCATTAAACTATATCTGTTGCATTATCTGCACACTCCTTCTTTCCCTTTTCCTCCTTGATTCAATATATATATATATATATTGGTAATGCTACATTTACTATTGTACACCTCCGTACACACTATTTTTAGCATGGAAAATTATAAATATTAGCATAGAAATTTTATCTTTCTATGCTAATGTTTGTATTTTTTATGCTAAAAATGGGTGTACGGAGATATATAATAGTACGCATAGATTATATATATTATTTACATATTTTTAATATTTATTTTATATTTTAACATGTATTTATATTATACGTCTAGTTGATTTGGTTGTTAATTTTTAATATATACGTAATTCATCTATGTAAGATTAATATGAGTCTTGTTTTTTCTTCAAAATTGTTTCCTTAAATTTGTTTTATGTTTGATGAATGATATTTGATAGGAGGGGGCTATCAAAGTATTACCAAAAAAAGTCACAATCTTTTAGTTCATTAACAAAAGTTAGGAGCTTGGTGGATCTTGCAAAGCCAGGGAACCTATACAACAAGAAGTTGTTGAAATCTTGTAGAAGCTACCCAGAGAAAATGGGTGATGATGAGAGCAGAGGATTATTGCATTCTTCAACAAGTTGTTCAAGGGCTTCATATTCTTCACTTATTTAGTTTAATTAAAATTAATATTAATACTAATAATACAATTTTCATAAAAATTTTTTTAATTAATTTTGATTTTTTTCGTGTTAATACCTAAAAGAATTATTAAAATTTAGCTTTTTTGAATACTAATTTAGGTGATTTATAATCTGAACACATATATACATAATGTCAAATTAAATCATTGAGTTAGTGTGCAACAAAGAAATGTCTACATGTTCAAAACACACAACTCTAATTCAAATTCCTTTAAAACTGTAACATGTCGAAATAATGATTTAGTACGTTGTTACTAAATAATAATATAACGATACCAAACAAATATCAGTTCAATAATAAATTGGTTACAAAATATATCTCAAAAAAAGAGTAAGTGACTTATAATCACAAAAAATTACTCTAGCATATTCCATTTGACATCTTCAAACATGCAGCTGATACAAAAAAAATTAATATTAGTATCTAAAATTATATGACTAATTTCACAATAACATGATAAAAGACTAAAGTAATACACATAAACGTATCATTTGTAATCTTTTTAAAATACAAAAAGTTTATTAAGATATTTTTAAAAACTACATTTTCAACATAAGTTCTAAAAAATCTCCATATATACCACGTTCATCGTGTAGCTATCCTCCAAATATTCGTGATTTTGCAATAGTAATTGCAAACCATTTTACTCTTTACTCTTGATAAGGCAACATATAGTTGACCATGTATGAAAACTAGTCTTAGTAGGTATATTCCAACCCTTGACTGAGTTTGTCCGTGAAAGTTATTTATTGTCATTGCAAATGACATAACAATTGGAAATTGTTCTTCTCTAGAACTTGACTGGCAATGTATCGTTATTTGGAATTAAATTAATTCTCGGGATAAGAACAACACACTCGGCTAAAGTCTTGCATTCTATCACATGGTTTTCCATTCTTCTTATTTGCAATCTCGTTCCATTGCGCAACCCATTTGTTTGGTCTATATTCCGCAACATCAAAGGAGTGCCCTCTTTCAGAATTAACTTGTGTGGTGGTAGTCCTGAACAATTAATCCTATTTAAAATCTCTGGTGAGAAAGCTTCTAACTCAAAATCTATATTTCCTTCCTCAGTACAAAGAGAGTCAGAACTCAGGTAAACTCTTTACTCTCTAGATAATCTTGCTATCATTGATGACATCAGTGGCACATTTCAGAATTGGTGCAAAAATTGCTTTGTCCTTGAAATAATTTTCAGCGGATAAATTAACATATTTTGATAAATAAAATCGATGAGGCCATTCAAGGCTGCCTTAGAGTTCTCTATCAAAATGTCAGTTGGTATTCGAACAATGTATTTACCATCTGTTGTATCACCAGCTAAACCATCACCAATTTCTAACAACCACCTAGCAAAATTATGGAGCTCTTATACGTTGTTTTCACTAAGTGACAATTTTATATTTTTTGTAAGTTTTAGGACCTTCCAGTTATGCCATAAATATGAAGAATTAATAAAAGACTGAACTATATCCTGCCTCGAACCCTTTGGTATTACGGGAAGGATTTGCCTAAAATCTCCTCCTACAACAACAACAACTTTACCTATGAATGATAGATTTGCACTATATGAATATAAGTACCTCAATATGTCTTTCAAGCATTTATCTTAAGTTTCATAGCAATACTTACTTATCATCGGAGCTTCATCCCATATAATGAGTTTGGTTTTGGATATCAACCTTGCAAGATGAGTTCCAAGTTTAATGTTGCACAAAGAATCTTCATTTATATTAAAAGGAATTTCAAATCTCGAATGTGTTGTTTTTCTATTAGGCAACAAAAGAGACGCAATTCCACTCGAAGCAATATTTGAAACTATGCCACCTTTAGACCTCACTGAGCATGATATAGTTTATCATAAGAATGTTTTTCCACAACCACTCTGGCCATATAAGAAGAAAAGACCTCCCAAATTACCATTAACGACACCCATTATTTGATCATATGCAAATCTCTGCTCATCATTCAATTTGTGCAAATACCCAGTCAAGTCATTTGCAAGATCATTAACATCAAAGTTCAACTCTTCCATAATAATTCTGTCTTCCATGCTACCAACCAAATTTTTAGTAGGATATGACATATAATAGTAATCTTTTGATAACCTGTCATTTGATTGGAGCAACTTCTCAATTTTTGATTGGTTTTTTATGCTTTGAGATGCCCAATTTCCCTTGAAAAGAATACACAACAACACCAATATTATATCATCAAAAACCAACCAATATTATATCATTAAAAACCAAGCAAATTTTTTATTTAATGTATAACAGATATTTGATAATTCGAACAATTAAAAAATAACAATACGTGAGACAAAAAAAGTTTCAAAACAAAAAATCATTTCATCCGAAAAAAAAAGTAATTTTAAATAGTTCTGTAGGGACGTTACTACATTATTACAATACTACAGTGGATGCCTTTAATTAATGATAAAATTAAAATTATTTTCTAGGGACGTTCATGTGTCGGTTTTTACATATACAAATATTTTTCATATTAAGATACTAAGTATAATTATAACATAATTAAAAAGAATAATGCTAGAGAACTAACGTTAGGGAGCCAATAACTAAATTATCATCCAAAATTTATATGAGTTATCATTCATAACTCATATATCTAATATTAAGTTATCATCCAAAATTTATATAAGTTATCATCCATAACTATATGTTGGCTCCCTATTGGCCATAATATGTTGGTTCCCTAATCTTTTTCTATTAAATTTGCTACGGAACCAACGTTAGGGAGTCATTAGGGAGCCAATAATTAAATTATCATCCAAAATGCATATGAGTTATCATCCGTAACTCATATATCTAAAATTAAGTTATCATCCAAAATTTATATGAGTTATCATCCGTAAGTATGTGTTGGCTCCCTAATCTTTTTCATTAAAAATAATCTAAATAAGTAATATTAAATAAATTTAAAAGTGCAACATTACAAATAAATAATTTATATTTTCTTCAATCCTAAAAGCAAGTAAGAAATAAGCAAGTAGATAAAAAAAAAAAAAATCGATCCATATAAGTAGGGCATTTTTAAAAGGTATAATTTTTTTCTTTAAAATTTTAATAAGTGTACATACTGTAAATCATGTAGATCAATCACAATATAATGACCACTTCTTCCCGCCTTTGACATAAGCTCTCCTTTTCTAGCCAAAAGTCCAATAACATTTAATTGATTAAATAATTTAAAAAATAATCAGCGGCATATTAATATGATTTATAAATCTACTACTTACCATATAGATGAGATCGTTCATTCGTCTGTTTCAATATATCAGCATGAGATATAAACTTAAAATGATTGCTAGGAATGGTATGATCACCAGTCATTCTCATTATGCGTGACTCTTTCTTAAAAGATATCTTGTACGGGTGTGTAGTTGGAAGATATATGCCACCTGATTCCTCAATATCAAAATTTGAAAATACTTAAACCATATCCCTTACATGATTTCGTGCTCGAACATCTTTACGAAGGCATTTTTCATTGAACACTGAATCTTATCACACTGGAAAATAAATTATTATTTGACATTAAATAATTACAAAAAAAAAATATGTTCACGGACACTATTCTAAATAAAATTATAAGCTAAATAAAATCTAAATTATAAGATGTCTTGCCTCAAGTCTAGAGAGGTGGCAGAAATTAACACATTAAGATTATTTATATATCGATTTGATAATTCTATAGAGAGGTGGCATGTTATTTACAATAATTAATATTAATCGTCGTATAATATTAACCTCAATTTCTAAAGTGGCGACAGATTATTTATATAGTCTATAATAATAGTACCGAAATAAAGTTTTAGTCATTAACATACACGATTCCAATTTAGTATAATTATACAATGCCAACAACGCTAATAAAATAATAATCCGAATTGTAATGCTAACAATAATGTTAATAAAATAAATGATTAAATTTATATATTTTAAATTGAAACTAACCTTATCATCCATTAGAACCATCTCAACATAAACAGTTTTAGTCTTGTCAAACTTTGATGATACTCTCCAATATCTCAGAACCATTGCCTTTATTCTTCACATCTTGTCATCACCCAAGAAAAGTTTGAATAATTTAGAAAAACAATGAAAAATATAAAACTACAATATAATCAAAATTTGTGCATCATAATATATTACACACTCAAGAAAAGTTTTTAAGGAAAATTTTTTATGATATCAAAATATTTATTATTATTATTCTATAGGTTTTAAATGTCATACTATTGCATATAATTTTGAATTTTAATTAGAATTATGTTTTCAATCCATGAAAAAAATTGATTTTTTTTAAAAAAAAATGGGTTATCTTTGACGTGATCAACAGATAACAATTTTCTAAACCTAAAAAACTAAATTATCTTTAATCATTTATTCTAATAAATTATTATTGCTTATAGATTAAAATCTTTAAGTTGTTTTTATAAATACTAATAAGTTCAAAAATTTATTCAAAGATATCTTCAATTATTATTGCTTATTGTATATAAGTAAGATATTTTTAAAAAATTAATTTTTTTTATATTTTAATAAGCATACACATTGAAAGATATATCCAATTATTATTGCTTATAGAATAACATCTTTAAATAATTTTTATAACTACGAATGTCAAAAACAATAGAAACAAACAAGTTATAAGTTTTATTTATAAAAAAATAAATAATCTTTTCGCAAACTACAGAGAACAATTTCCTAAAATAAGAAAAAATAAAATGATCTCTAACCATTTATTCTAATCAATTATTATTGCTTTATTTGAGATTTTATTCTATAAGTAACAAGAAAGTATCGCAATATATTTAATTTTTTTATAAATAGAAACAAATCAATAATAAGGCAATGAACGATTAGGGGGTTAATGAATTAATGATTAGGAATAAAAAATAATTGCACTTAAAATTTAGGTGGGAAAAAAAATAATGATAGCATAATACATGACACGTATCCTTAATCACCTTGAGAAAAATCTGTTTTTAGTATATTAAGTAAATAACTTCATTAGTAGTAGGCCACCTATTATTCCACTTCATAGGTCTACTAGCTCTAGCACTATCCCTAATTAACCCATTTTGTTAGTTTGAAAGGGACCACTTAAAGTTGTTGATGAGTGTTTTCTATGTCTGATCTTTTCTCCTTTTTTTTTTCCTCTCTTTCTTTGTTAGCTAATTAATAGGTTGAGAGTTGAAGAGTTTGGTGCTGGTTATTTGCGATCATATGATGTTGATTAAACGAAAACCATAAGAAAAAAAAGAAAATAGATAAGAAATTAGAAGAATGAGAATTGACTCAATTGTTCATAATGATTTTGTATTTAACTTGTTTGTTTTACTACTAATCCCTCTGTTTTTCTTTTGGCATGTCTGTCTGTCCCCATATATACATATATATAGGTGCCCACTCTGGTGGTATATGTTTTTTGGTAGTTTAGTGGCCTAGAAGGCAAAAACCATTCCTATTGTGCAACGTATAATACTTGTAAAAAAGAATGAAATCTTTGACCGGTACAATCAGTGTAACTTGAATATAGAAAGCATGGTTAACGTAGTTTGAATTTTTGACTTTGAGTCCTTTATGGTCATTTACTCATTTCTGTTTGCTAAAGTATTAAAGTAACCATGTTTTTTTCCTTTCCGGGAAGGTGTATAATTAAAACCCGAAGAATAGCAATTTTTCAAGGACAATTATTCAATGAGGAAGGTATATTGTGGTGCTTGATGGAAAGGGGCAGATAGCATTAAATTAGGAGAAAGCTGGGGCGGATTTGCAAAAACGATAGTGGGGTGTAAACTAATTAGATTGCTGACGTGGAATGCTCATTAAGTCGCTAACAGTCGCTAATGGACGGGTAATTGGATGAACCAAATTCTCTGAAATGGGTCGAATAAAGGGAGATGGGAAAGATCGGGTTGAATAAAGAAGGTTGTAGTAGCAGTAAGTATGCGATCGTCACTTGGTTAATTGAAGTCAGGAAGGAAAGAAGGCGGGGGAGAAGGAAGTCACGCGGACGACGGTTGGCGGAGAGTGGCCTTAAACCCTTCCCGAGCGAGGCTATAAGAAGGTAGGTGCATAAATCGCTTGGAAATGGGAGAACCTGCACGGGAGGTTAGTAACGATAACTGAAACATCTGAGAAATTTAGGGTTCTTGTTGAGGTCTTTATGGGCTAATTGGAAAACATGGTTGGGCTTGTGGGATTCGTGATATAGGTTGTTATAGGGTTTATAGCGAATTTAGGGCTTGGTTGTTGGAGGTAGTATTGCGAATTTAGGGCAGGGTTGGTTGTCCGAGACTGTAAATTGGGTGGGGAAGACAGTTTGGGAATGTGAATTCGGGGGTGATGATTTATGTTTAGTATTCCAGGTTGAAGCTATGACAGAGGGGAGCTTTGCACCCTCAAGGAATGAATTCCAGGAACCTGATTCAAAGGTAAGATACTGATACAAACAATGCAATTGAATGCGATAATCTCGTTGTATGTGTAATTAGGCTTTTTTTTTTTGAACATTTTTCAGGGAGAGCATGACTCGATTGGAAGCGCTGTTGATGGAATGGGATCTTCAGAAGTGGGATCATTTTCAGACGAGGATGAGCAAGAACAATCTGTGAGAGTCGTGGATGGGATTGGTGACTTCGACTCAATCGATTTCAGTTCTTTAATGGAGGAGGAGGTGCTGAGATTCGAGTTCCCTAATTTGCAGGCTGCATATGAATTCTATAACCAGTATGGGCGTGTGAAGAGTTTCTCTGTGAGGCGATCTAAAATGGGGAGGAGAAAGAAGGCTGGCGCCACAGGAGAGATAATGTGGCAAATTTTTGTGTGCTCATGTGAGGGGGAGCGAGAAGGAAAGTACATGTAAAGGGGAGAGCGAAAGATGGATGTTAGACCTGTAACTAGGTGTGGGTGTAGTGCTAGGATCAAGGTGCACAATGACCATGACTCAGAACAATGATATGTGGAATTCTTTTATGATAATCACAACCATGAATTGGTAGATTGGAGATTTAGGGGGTTGATGCAGTCACACAAGAAGGTGAAGGATGGGATCTACACCAAATTAACTCTATGAGAAAAGCTGGCATGCGAGTTCCAACAATATTTAGGCCATTTGCTAACCAAACCGGGGGTTTCGAGTTGTTGGATTTGAACTTAAGGATATTTACAATGCGATAGATAAGTAAAGGAGAGCCAGTGCTGGTGATGCTGAATGTGCTCTTGGGTACCTAGCCAAGCTAAAGAGGACCGATATAAGCTTGTTTTGGAAGTACTTGCTTGACAACGAGAGGAGGTTGCATAACATTTTTTGGTGCGATGGAACTAGCCGACACAACTTTAGTATATTTGGGGATGTGTTGGGGTTTGATGCCACGTATAGACGAAATTGGTACAAGTGTCCTTTGGTTATATTTTCCGGGGTAGATCATCACATGAGGACGATAGTGTTTGGGTGTGCTATTTTGAGTGATGAGTCCGAGGACAACTATGTGTGGCTGCTGCAGGGATTTCTTGAGGCAATGCAAGGAAAGCAGCCGCAGTCCGTCATTACTGATGGGGATTTGGCAATGAAAAATGCCATAAACGCAGTATTTCCAAAAGCCAGTCACCGATTCTGTAACTGGCACTTGCTCAGGAATGCCACTTCCAGGGTTAGGATCCCAAGGTATGCCTTATGGGAGACATTGAGATTGATGAGTTTTAGACTTTATGGGAAGAAACCGTGTAACAATTCGGACTACAGCAACACGGTTGGGTGATTGAAATGTATGAAAAAAAGGAGTTGTGGTCTAATGCGCACATAAGGGGTAAATTCTTTGCTGACTTGAAGATGACGTCAAGGTGTGAGGCGTTGAACATGCAGATTGGTAAGTTCATACATAATGGTTACAACTTGAGGGAATTTGCTGAGCATTTTCAGCACTATTTAGAGTTCATGCGCATGAGAGAGTTGGTTGCTGGCTTCCGGTCTAATTATGGTGTTCATGTGGCCAAAACCCGATTGGAGAAGATTGAGACGTATGCAGCAACAGTTTACACAAAAGAGGTGTTTAGTTTGTTTTGGGAGGTCCTCCTTCTAGCAAGCAATGTAAGGATTGTGTTGTCAAAGAGAACTAGCTCCTCGATACTGTTCAAGGTGGGAATGTATCGACAATAGAGGTCCTGGACGGTCGCATGGCATGAGGACGATGATGACTTTAGGTGCTCGTGTATGCGCATGGAGTCCTTTGGCATTCCATGCGTTCATATAATTGGTGTGCTGGTGTCTTAGGACATAACCATCCTCCCATTGAAGCTTGTGCTGCAGAGGTGGACTAAAAACGCCAAGCAGCCTCGGGTGAGTGAAGCTAATCTCACGGGGATGTACTGGACTCTGCATACATGAGCATGTACACGGCAATGTTAGATGACTCCCGAGAATTGGTAAGGTTGAATTGTCAAAAGTTTAGAGATTATTTTGAGGTCAAGAGGAGGATTGCCAAAGAAAGGGAGGCTCTGTTAGCGAAGCGGAGGGAGAGGATTGACAGCAATGTGGTAGGCGAAGAGGGGCCCGTCAGAAATCCAGTGCGCGCGAGGCACAAGGGTTGCGGGCGTAGAGTCCAAACCGCGATGGGGAGGTTCAAGTGTGTTCAAAGATGCCGGAACTGTGGCAGAGCTAGACATAATGCTCGTAGGTGCGAAGTTGGCAGGGGTGAGGATGCAGGGATGAACAATGACGACGTATGAGGTGGGATGTGTTATGCAATATAGTTATTTATCATTATTGTAATTGACATAATGCTCGTAGGTGGGCAGTGTAATGAAATATCAGTATTTATCATTATGGTAACGGACTTAATTCTCGTAGTTGGGCAATGTTATGCAATATCCAAATTTATGAACTATGGGATTTGATTAATGGTTATGTAACGGAATTTATGGCAATTATTATCAAATTCTGCATGTAGGGTACCCATTATTATAAAAAACCGATCAAGTTGTAATTGAGCTAAATTACATTAACTGAGCTAAAGTATTTGCTATAATTTATCTGAATGAGTTAATTTGGCCACACAAGGCACCGACCATGAATTTTTTCACGTTCAGAGAAAGGTTTTGATACCACATTTATGGCTATATTATCTAATTATGCAAAAATTCTTTTGGGGGATGCGTAGGGCTTGCACTTCAAAAAATTATTCTTGGTATTGTATTTGATATGGTTTGTCAGCCCAAGACTGCCAAAAGTCCAAATGCTATTTCCCAGGGCCCTAACATGGGGTCATAAATTTTTCATGAAAGGCCCAAATGAGCAGTGGGCTTTGCACTTAATTCGGCCCAAATATATGTCCAAAAACTATGGCACATGAAATGATTGGGCAGACGTGGCAACAACGAAGTTATTTAATTCAAAATTCAAAGGAAAAATACGAAGACGTGGCAACAACGAAGTTATTTAATTCAAAATTCAAAGGAAAAATACGAAAATTCAAAAGAATAAAAAAAGCACAACGATGATTCTCATTACGTAATAGGCTTAATTTAATTCATAATTCATCACTTGGCAACAAGCAAATACATTTACTAGTTACAACCACATGTCGCTGCAAAAACCAAAAAAGGAGGAATACACGAATGTTTTTGTCATACTTATTAAGGCCTTAACCATGAAATGCTTTGGGAACGTGTGTCTCGTACAAGCACTTCAAGGTTTTGGCCCTTCTGGGCTGTTGACAATGAACACCGAATCCTCAAACTCCTCCAATCCAAAACAAGCTAGCATGCCATATCGCATATTCCACTCAAGAACACCGACTTTGGAGGGCTCTTTTGCCATCCCAGTTCTCCCTGGCACGCTCAGCAATGTCAACCTTTAGCTCATTGAAATGTTTAGTGACCAGTGCCAGTGCAATATCAAGCTTTACTTTGTTAGCAACACCGTTGATGCTTTTCTGGAAGAGGGAAAATCAAAATTAACACTGTCAGGTCGAATGTTGGGGGATGTTCCATCAATGTTTGAGTTTATTTAATTACCTTCGACTGGCTAACAGATGCCAGTGAGAAGTATTGCTCCATTTGCAGCCACAGTAGAACCCAAAGTTTGTCTTTGTATCTGCAAACATGGAATTGACCACGCTTAGGGTATGTAAATTCATGGATTAAAAAATGAACACTCTAGAAAATAACATATTACAGACAGATTTTAACACATTTATAGACAGATTTTTCTTTATCGACGGATTTTGTCTGTCTGTAAAAGGCTCATTGGTAATTTTTTACCGACAGATTTTTTTTCGTCTGTAATTTATCATCGGAATTTCCTTATTTCCGTCAAATTTTCTGTGGTAATTGGACCACAGATTTGACATTATCCATCCATTTTTCGACAGATTTTCCGTCTGCAATTTGTGTCAAATTTTTCGATATAGTGAATTTATTCTTTGTTTTACAAACAGATTTTCGCCTGTCAGAAAAGTAAAACATATTTTTTTTTTGTTTTTCCAGCACAAAATGTACATATTTTCATACAAAATAAATGTAAATTTAATCTTGAAAAATATTCATATAATTTTTCATTGAAACCAAACTTAAATTATACAATAATCCAAAAAAACGCTCATGTTCACAATTTAAGAAAAAGAAAATACTAAACATAAATAAGTCAATTCCGTAAATCAACTAAAAACAAGTATTTAAAGTTATGAAGTTCAATAAAATACCAAAAAACATTAACTATAAATGACTGGCAGCCTGGGGCTGCTTCTTTATTTCTTCCTCAGATTCATCATCATTTGAGCTTATGACAATGACTTCATTCTCTTCTCGTTGGTTTCTTAGCTTCTTCTAACTTTGTTGTAGCAATGAAGTTCCTCAATCCAAATTTGTTGTTGCTCCATTCACAAATTTGCTTCTTGATTTCTATAGAATAAGAGACACCATTTTTTAGAACCCAACTAAGGATATAAAAAAGAAAGAGTAATAGATGGTTAGAAACTACAATGAAAGAAAGAAAGAAAATAAATAAACAAACACCTTGTTCTTGTCTGCTGCAGCTTGGTCACTAGCATAAATGTTCCTATAAGAGAAACAATTTGAACTTTTACTCAAAGGAAGAAGAAAACTCTAAATCTATGGCATAAAAGAGAAGCCTTATTATACCTGCTTGGTTTCGAGTGGATTGTGTGACACCACAAATATATTATACCTGCTTGGTTTCAAACAGGAATATGTGAAGAATATAAGCAACTCGTATTTTAAAAAATATTGCCGTATTGCTGCTTCCAAAATGAATCTATAGACAATTGATCAAGGAAAACACAAACATAAATTAAAAGCATAATTCATCCCATACATGATTACAAAGATAGATATGTACAATCATAAATTATATGAATTACATTTTTTCATTTGTCTTTTAAAATTGTCATTAAATAATCTAAAGCTCCTCTACTGCTCACTTCTTCCCGTTAAGAAAAATATTGTGAATCTCAACTCCTGAAGCTCATTGTACAAATTGAAACTTGGTAGCAAATCTGGAGCCTTGGCAATTTCACCCATTGATCAAAGGATGTCTCATTAAAGATCTCTATCCTGGTGTCCAAAGTGAGTAAAACAAGCCATAAGTTATAGCTATTACTATGGAATTAAACCATAGAAATTCACATCAACAATCCCCATACATGTTAAAAACTCAAAAGTAAGTCAACTAGTTCATGCAGTGATGTTGCCTCCTCTCTGCTGTGTTTTTTAAAAGAAATTCTCATGAATGATGTCATTCTGCTACAAACTAACCAACATGACAATAATTCATCCTAATTTTTCTTTTTAATAATCATCTTTTGTATTCAATATGAGCTTTGAAAAAAAGCCGCAAGAAATGGGATTAGATAAGTGGTAAGAAATGATAGCCAAGTACACCTAAATATGATACAACACATTTCAAACTATCCATGAAAGCATAAAAATTCTATATTCAACCATATCAAGCAATAATCAATAAAGTATACAAAATCAATCAATGAATTGTATTAACCTGAATTTCAAGCAAGAAGTATAAATGAAATTAATCTTATTCAAGATCCAAAAATTTCTGACCAAGCACATAAATTAATTGATGTGCAACTGAAGAAAAAAAAAAGGAGAAATTAACTTATTAAATTTGACAAATAATGTATATATAAAATTAACTTAGACTAATATTATGACTTACACTATATATTTTACGAAAAACAAAACAAAAAGAAAATAAGGTCCAATGAAACAGAGAGGTGTCTAATAAGTACTGGTACTTTTAAGCAATAAGTATTATTAATAATCAATAAGCAAGAAGAAGTCTATAAGCTGGAAACAAAATTGGTTCAGCGACACAGCAACAAATATACAATTGGAGCTTATTCAAAATCATTATTTGGAGTTGGCATGTTTCCCTGCAACTCTAATGTCACGTGAATTGAGACTAAAACTTCAAGACATTCTCTATTTTATGGATCATAGAATTCAACTTGAAGATAGCTTCAGCTAATATGTTGTAAAGTGGGATAAGTAAATTCAATCTGTTATCATTCAACATGCATGTAGTTACTGAGAAAAAGCTACCAATATCAAGCCAGTCATCTTGATAGTAAACTAATAAATAGCCAAGACAAAATCAATGATAGCCAAGCACACCTAAACATGATAGCTAGACATATAGCCTAATAGTTAGAACTATAGGGAGACCTAGCAAAACCATACATCTATAGATGTTAATTCTTAGAACATATAAACTCAAGCAAACCTAATATGGCAGGGGTATCACGTATCAAGGGGCCGGGGCATAATCTCTAAACACACTTTCATTCTTCAATCTATAGTGTAAAAATAAAATTTAGTCTTGACCTATTCAGTTTCCACATGTTATTTCTTAATTATTTTAACACTTCCACCATAGTCATGCATTAATAACATAACTTTATAAAGCTATGTACTATCTCATTCAATTATGCTAAGTTCTAATAAAAAATGGCTAAGCATCAAGCTACTAAAGAGAACCATCCAATACATAATCCTAATTTGAATGTCTGCCCTCATAACAGAGGATCACAATACAAATACAACCATCCAATGAACAATAACAAATTGAAAAAGAATAATCAGATAAAAAATTGCATAAAAAATAGTAAATAATCATGTACCCGACGATATTTGGTAAAATGATGAACAAATTAAACTAAATGTGAACAAATAGCTTACCATTTTCTTGCATCATTAGCTAACCGAAATTGAGGTGTTGGAGAGTTCATGAGTTCAAATTAGAATATAACACTGTAGATTAAAAAAACCTAATTGGAATAGGTGGAAATTTTCACTACAAAAAATGCGCCTGTTACTGGCGGATTTACCGGCGGATTTTTTCATAATTTTCGCCATTTTCAACGTTATCGGCGAATTTTTTCCGCCGGTAAATAGTTACCGGCGGATTTTTAAATTTTGCCGGTAATTACCGAGGGAATTTTCCGCCGGTAACATAATTTTGGTGGCCAATTCGGTTTCAGTGTTACCGGGGGAATTACCGGCGGAAAAAAATTCGCCGGTAATTCCGCCAGTAACGTTCAAATTTTTTTTTAAAAAAATAAATGCCTAAAATATTACCGGGGAAAAATCCGCCGGTAATTCCCCCAGTAACATTGGCAGAAATAAAAAAAATTATAAAAAGTAGCATTTTCACAACTGAATTGTTGACATTTTCTAGAGAGCTAATAACAACATCAAAATTTGAAGATAAATACCAATCAAAATAACTATGAAAGCAAAAAATCCATCACAACAATAGTAAGTCTGAAACTCTGTGCATTGTGAAATATGAATAGTAATACTAATTATGTGAGGGTATTCTCTGCAAGAAACTTTTATCTTTGAGGCTCTCCGCTCAACAAGTGTGACATTCAGACTTACCCCAATGAAAAATATCGAAATGGTACAATACAGAATAATAAACAATTAGTGCGTGCATTGTTGCATTCCAAGGCTTACATAACATTACATGATCCATGGTTTACATAAAATTAACAGCAATAGCAACTCATTGGACAAATTCATATGCGGGAAAATTAGATTACGAGTAAATAACGACACACACAGCAACCATAGTTTTTCATTACTTCCTCATCACTAAGCTTAGTAGCTTCAAGTCTAAAAAGAATACTACAGGGCAAGGCTTAGATTGCCTCCAACATCACCAGAATACATGAATAGTCCCTGTTAAATAGAAGAACTCAAATAGTAAAAAAAAGCAATGGTGAAGCATATGCCATATAAATTCCCTTAGCTTGTGATGACTCTTATGTACCATATATATTATACTTGAAAACTGCTAAGAATAATAACCTTATGAATTTCTTGCCTTGTAATCAGTCAAACATAAACTATTTTGTTATTATTGCATTTGAAGAAACTACTCATATCAAACATGGGATGAAGGGTGGCACATGGCTTTGTTTGTTGCAGGAAGATCAAAAAATCCATCTCAATATATATATGGGGATAATGTATATATAATAAGTAATTGTAAGAGAAGTTCCAACATTTACTAGAAGAGAAATGATAGCATGAGCTGCAATGTTTTCATCAATGAAACCGAAGTAAGAGTCCAACACAAGTGTAATGATACTGAATGAATGCACAAAATATGATTCTAGATCCTAGTAATGGAATTCGTGGAAAAACGGTATGACTATGAATCAGAATTCTTTTTTTATCAAATGAAAATATTGAAGTACTCACTTCATTTAACAAGTGAAGCAAGAGATAGAGCAATAATTGCTCTCAAACGATTTTTCAACTACTATGAAACCCTCCACATATACTAAACATGGAAACAAATATTACTAAATACCGGTGCCACAAATTCTTTTTCAACACCTCAATCTGCAGCAGCTTCTTGCTCTGCTGCCACTTTCCATCTGTTAATTTTTTCTTCAGCAGCAGCAATGTCCAT
>JASCZI010061208.1:0-19685 GCA_036250425.1 Stylosanthes scabra
GATCAAAATTTTAATTATATCCCTATATTTTGTTTATTTTAATTAGATCTCTATATAATGTTCAAATTTTCAATTAGGTTCCTATAATAACAAAAAAAAAAAAAAAACTAAATTTAACAGAATATTGTGCTACAAAATATTCTGCATTTATCGAGGGCTTGTGTAGCAAAATATTCTTTTTGTATAGCAGAATATTATGTTAAGTTTAGCTTTTTTTCACGGTAGAAACTTAATTGAAAAATTGAATATTGTAAAAACCTAATTAAAAAGAAAAAATATAAAAATCCAATTGAAAATTTGATGAAACTATAAAATCCAGTAAATTAATTAAACCTAAAATTATTTTGATTCTTTACAGTTTACTCTTTCATTATGTAGAATTTTACGTTTATCTTTTCTAAAGTGTACATCAGTACTTCTCATGTATTTATATATTTGAATAAAGTTAACCCCAATATAATACAAGGGGGGAAATAGGATAAAATTTACTTGCGAACAAAAGTTTGAATAAACTTCTAACATATGAAAAACAGATTTGAAAGGAATAAGTTGAAGGCCTTTGTGAGTTGTCCACATATAATTATGGATGATTTTAAAGGAGGTTAGGAAGGTAGAGGAGTATCTGTGAAGACGAGAGATTTTGATGTGTGCATAAATACTTGTCTCATATTGAAAGAAAACTGCTAAAAAGGATTTAGTAGTTATCTCCATTTTTATATTTCTACTACATTAAATTAAATTACTAAATCTACCATTAAGTCATTAACACATACACTCTAAACTCTAAAGCATGTACAAGGAGGGAGATCATTTGATGCTACAAGATATAGATATCTAACTTCTGTTGCTCTTTTCTTAAAAGCATGAAATTAAACTGGCCCTGTAGGACATCATAACTTAAGCATGTGGCTGGATTCCAGTAGCATGGCATGCAGTGCCAGGTACTTAAAAAAAACTGTCCTAAATGCACTGGAAGGAGATACCTTTGATATTTGGTTCAGTTTACCATATAGAATGCTTCATTCCCAGACCGTTGCAAGTCAATATAAGGCCCTTGTAACGGTTAAGATAATCCTGCATCGAACGCAGAAAATTACAAAACGGAGACGTCAGCAATAACCGAAAATCATTCTCGGATGTGCATCGTTCTTTTGAAACACCATTTGCGTAAAGCACAGAAATACTACTTACAATGATATCATAATCATAGGCGTAAAGCATCCCGTTCCTGTCGTATTCTCTCCTCTTGACAGGATCACTCAAAACTGTTCAACAAAGCCAAAATAATGTTAGTTCAGTTGACAGAAATCCCACTTCTAGATGGCTAGATCATAGTCATGATCCTTGACATTTTAGCTTGGAGAAAATAATTGGGGAAGCAAGAAATGGAAAGAATACAATCTCAGCAGAATATGCGGGACCTCATTAGATTCAGAGATACCCAATATCCAAAAGCTAGGCAAGATTTTAGTTATAATATCATCCTACCTAACCTGTTTTACTAACTGCTATCTTAAGTCTCAATCACACTATCTTCTCAAAGCTTTAAATTTGAATGATACCCACCCTCATCAAAGTATCAAACTGGCAGGATCCGTTTAAAAGGTTTGGAACTTGAGTTTCAATGTCACTCAGCTTCTCCTTTCTCTGGGTTCATAAATGCACCAGCTGAAACTCGTTTCTTCCAAGCCAGTAATCATTTTCCACCACATATTTTTTATATTAATGAGCCTATCAAAGGGATAATGCTCTCATCTTCCCAATATATGAGTAATGCTAGGTAACTAATAAAAATTCAGCCAACATCAGCCAATAATTTAAATTGAATGTTCCATTTCTTTACGTTTCGAATGTTCTGTTTCTAAAAAAATATCTATGGAGTTATATGTATATTTGATTTTTAGAAGTTCTTGATTGTGTGGTATAGAATGTTTTGTTTTAAACGTTTTGGATGTTTTTTTTTAAGTCTGATTTGTTGGTTAAAAAAATATTGGTTACCTATACTTTTCCATATATATATATTCCACTACTTAATTGATTATTAAGTTCTTATTTCCCATTTCAAAATAACAAACATTAATTTACCAAGCTTTTATATCATGCTCATCACTAACTAATTTACTAATCCAATCTAGACATGGTAACGATTGAGCAGCAAGGTGTATTCCAAATTTGCACATAAGGTTTGAACTTCAAATCAGCATTCTCTCCAGTAAAAAAGTATTTCCAGAACAAAGCAAACTGAATGACTATGATTTAGTGATGAAATTTTGAAGAAGGCAGCTAAGATCACAAATCCTTTATTTCTTTCTTTTTCTTGGCACATGGGAACAACATTGCAAGAAATTACGTTTATGATGGGTCCATAGAAAAAATTCAGTACATCAAAGCATTAGTGTAGTGAATACTCCCATTTATAAATCTCTTATAATTCTAGAAATAAAATAAGAGCCCATTCACCAAGCAATAATAAGGACTTGATCAGACATGGAGGAGCAATTTAAGCAATAAAATCAAAATGCTCGTTGTGTCAAACGATAGGAAAGCAACACTAGGCAAATCACAATGTTCAATCAAGTATCAACCATTTTCCTCTTGGTAAATATATATCAATTTTAATAAGACATACCGATTGTTCAAATTTCTTAAATGAATTTGATGATTGAAATCTCAGGAAAGGTCAGCATGCAGATGTTTAATCTCTAGGTTAATGACACACGGTTCCATATTTCAAATGAGCATCCTATTTATGCAACAGCTTGAATGTAATACAAGAAATTTTACTAGCATCAATCTGAGGCTTTTTCTTCGATAGAAAGTCTGAGGCATGATTATAACATGAAAATATTGAGATGTATAAATCAATTAAGAAAACTTAATAAACATGATTAATATTTACAAACTATGCCATTCAGTTTACCAAACATAAAACTAACAAAGCAAATAGGGAAGCATGAACAACTTCTTTATAAGTATAACTTCCATGGTAGTAAGGTACCAAGAACTTGAGAGTAGAGAAAACTTGTTTATTAGTTATAATTAAAAAATTCCTCTCACTCTTCACAAGAACAAAATATTCTTTTACTCTGTAATCTGCATATAATTAGGCT
Organism: Stylosanthes scabra; assembly: GCA_036250425.1. Lineage (NCBI taxonomy): Eukaryota > Viridiplantae > Streptophyta > Magnoliopsida > Fabales > Fabaceae > Stylosanthes > Stylosanthes scabra. The sequence goes on from JASCZI010061208.1 coordinate 3,111, forward strand.
TTGGAGTTGACTAGAAAAACAAGGTGCCCTACCTTTAAACTATTAATAGAAACCTACATTGGCACAAGGCACAAACATTCCTCACATAGATCAAACAAGAATAATCTATAGCCTATCTGTAATCTTTTCCTCACTTATGGTAATGGAGTTAAGATGAATAGCTTCAATCAAGCCATGCAAATTTGAAATAGTCTGCAGCTCAGCTGCTCAGGGGGTGATGGAAACTCTAGATCAACATAGATTGGATTCTTAGAGCCCCAATCCCACATGATCAGTGGAGAAGATCTCAGGTTCAAGGATAGCCCCTCAAACAGAAGGCGTGGACGGGTTACCTTCTCTGCGTGGATGCAAGGAAAAGAACACTCAATGGTCCCACAATGAAAGACATTGAAACCACTATAAAGTGGTCATAGTTATGCTACATGTTGCTTGATACCTTCATGTTAAAACTTTAGCTTATACTTCCTTTATTTTCCTTTTCTTGTATAAATAATTCTGCAGAGGACTTTGACTTGGAAAATGATATACTTAAATAGCTTATGAAAAGATTTTTATTTTCAAGTTTCAATGAAGAAACATATTTTTGAATTATAAAACTGCATTTCATTATCATTAGCATTCATGACTTCAAGGTTTGCTGTATATTAGTCAGTGTTCAAGATTCCAATACTCCTAGTCCTCGACTCCTTGCCCGTCAAAAGAAAATGAAATCCATATTCCAAACAATATCACAACTATCCGAATACTTGTAGCAACGAATTGCAGACAGAACAATAGATGAGGAAACAACACTTCCTCGAAAAAGCCTGAAGGACAATCCAGACCTCTACTATCATAAATAACCACATTCACTGCCACCCTGGGGAGTGATATACAACAATTTCATGATTAATGAAGCATCATCAATTGCCTAAATTCTGTCTTGTATAATTAAGCACACAATTATTCTATCATTTGAGCACCAAGCTATATGCTCTACTTAATTTTTTTAAAAATCCAATTAAAGAAGGGATAGGCGTGGAAGGACTAACCCTGATAAGCCTCATTTATCTCTTGGAACCGCGTGGTGGCAGCATCTTGGTTTTTCTGCTTGTCCGGGTGCCATTTCTGCCTCCACACAAAGCAATAAATAAATCACATTAGCAAAATGAGAATGTACAATATTAGCCAACTTTTGTTTTTTTAATTTTAAAAATGTTTATTTTTGGAGAATTTAGAGTATAGGATTCATAATATAGAGTTTAGGATTAAGGATTTAAGGTCTAAGATAAACAAAATTATTTTTAAAAGGTCCTCCGTGAATGTTAGTCGAATAAACTTGGTTCCTTGACGTTTAAAAACAAAGAAAAGAAAATAAAATAAAATAAAATAAAGTCTTCCATGGAACCCTAAACGCAAAGAAACACACACCAAAGCTAGACGTATGTAATTAGAACGAATAGCATCGTCCGTAGCATCATAATCCACTTCCAATATCTTATAATAATCCTGCCAAAATCAACAAAAATTCCACAACTTTAGTTCATAAAATCGAAGAAACAATAACAATAACAATAATCCCTAGTTTTGAAATTGAGTAAAGAAAGAAACCAAAATTGGAAAATTGAAGTAGAAATAATGGTAATAAGTAAAGCAATTAAGAAAGTAAGAAACCTTGGGCTTAGAGAGAGCAGAGAAGAGATCGAAGTTGAGGTAGGAATTGGGGTCAGGTTGGTCGTTCTGCGGAACGGCGTCGTTTAAGTCTTCCCATTCCCACATCATGGCTGAAGACGAAAGAAGATTAATTTTTCAGGATAAGGCTCTTAAACAGTTTCCCAGGTTTTGAACTTTGAAGGGGGGAAAAAATAATAAGATGTATCAAAGAATAGATTTTGGAGAAGTGCCGTACGTCTGTTAAGTTGAAGGTTTAATCCCTTTTTTTTATTCGGAAAAAAATTTGGGGTTTGAGTGGTGGTTTTGTTGCGGTGTTGCTGTGCGTATCAGGGTGCCGCGTAAGTATGAACTGTGCCGCAATTTGTCTCTGTTCTAAAAAATATGAAAATGGAAGAAAATTCTAGAAGAGAAAATGAAAAAGGGTTATATCAAAGTTTTGAAAATTGAACCCATTATTGAACCGCTCAAATTAATGGTTCACAATTTTATACATTCAACCAAAAGTCATTTTATAATTAGAAAATATAAAATAAAATAAAATAAATATTATTATAAAATTAATAGATATAGAAGAGAAGATATAGAAATAGAGAGAACATGGCAACTATATATTGCTTTTAGTTTGTGAATCTCAAAACTTTTATGTTTAATATCATGGCATATTTATAGCCAAATATAGGTGCCAACTTTGACTATGAATGTATGGTTGGTTTGTCATAAGCCATGTGCATGGTTGGTTTGTAAAAACCATGTGCACCGCCAACAATAATTTACATTCACATCTATATTATATTATAACATTCCTTAGATGTAAGTCTCGTTAAAACCTTCATAAAGAAAAATCCTGTAGAAAAGAATCTTAGTGAAGGAAAAAAAATACATTATTCTTTTCTTATGAGAACTGCCTCATTAAAAATTTTGTCCGAAAAAATTATATAGGATAAAAATTTAGTTAAGAAAAAAAGAGTACAGTCTCTCTTTCTTGACCACATCCTTTAACATATCGGAATCAATGCATTCTGATCTGGTGTGTCAATTTTTTAATAGAGGATGCTGGAAGCAACTTTTGTGAATAAATCTTCTCGATATTACTTGAATGAATCTGTTGCTTATCAACTGTTTCTGAATCACGAGAGAAGAATAACTTTGGGGGAAAATTCTTTGTTCTGTCTTTTTTTATGTATCCACCTTTAAGTTGAAGAATACATGCCGCATTATCTTTAATATCTGGAGCTGTTTTCTTATTAGACAGTCCACAAGTTGACTAAAAATAACATCTCAACCAAAAGTATTGACGACTTGCTTTGGGTATTGCAAGTTTGGAAAATATTGCGGCTGTTATCTGCTTTGTGAATCTTTAGATATGGCTGCATCTTCATAGCCAACTAGTTGTGACTTGGATTCTCATAGTTAATTGAAATAGTTACGTTCCGTGAAGACATTGATAAATTTGCTTGTTTCCATTCCAATCATCTAGTTGGAAAAGAGCTATATCTTGCTAATAGATTTAACATAAATGATATATCATATTATATCATTAGCAAAATACATTAGTATTTTAGTGTTCCTATGACACTAATATATGGTACTACTGGACTAATATCCTTATTTATCTTCTTAAGAAAATGAACTTATCCTTTTATATTCAAAAGATCTTATAACAACTCTCAATCTGCAGGTCGAGATAAAATATACTTTTTTCAAGATCTTTCATATCAATTTTTCATTTTAGAACTTCTATGAATATTGTTGGAATCTCTTCAAGAGTTTTACTGACATATAAATCATCAATTTTCATGGCAATTATATTGAATTCAAATGCAAAATTCTCCATGTAAACACATGGTCGCATATTATCAGTCTTCAATACTCAGTAAGATGATTAGATATCTTTATGCCATATAAAGATCTTTTCAATTTAATTAAGTATAATCATGAGAACATTTATTAGATGATTTATATATCTGTAATCCTTCAAGGATTTTTCATAGATATCACAATCTAATGATTCATATAAATAAGCACAATATCCAATAGATAAATATTTAGCTTATGGTATGTAAATGAACTCATCAAATAACCAATACAATTATGTCCACTTTAGGGGAAATATATATTTCTTTTATGAAATATTTTTATGAAATTTAGTGTACCATAAGCTTTAAGCAAAGCTTAGTAATATACATTTTTCTCATTTCATTTTCTCATGAATACTTATTTGTATTCAATAAATTTTATATCTTCTGATATATGGACTACAGGTCAAGATATTTCACATTTAGTGAAATGTTTTAGTCCAGATGGTTTATCTTTATTTCAGCCAATTATCTCTTTGTCGACATTAGTTTTTGACTCAAGATCCTCATTTTCATGTATGATACATATCACGAAAACATTTGCAAACGTATCATTGACAATTATCAATTTATCGATTCCATTTTCCATTAATAAGGACATAGTTTACTGAGATCTCATTATTTCAAATTTCAAGTACTTGAACGTCTTCTGGCGTTTAAACTATGTCAAAGATTTGGACAACTGCAGGCCTAGGTGTCATTACTTTGTATTTATCTTTCTTCTTACAAAAAGATTATTTGCCTCTTATAACATCATTTGCCCATTTTCTTTTTGAATATTTTTATCTTTTGGAATTGATTGACCTACTACGCTTCTGACGTGTATTTATTAGCAGCCATATGTCCAATAAGGACATCAATTTGAATTTGGACATTATATTATTTGGATATAAGATAATATAAGATCATAAAATGTATTTATAAACTTATTATGAATTTCTGGTTCATACTTTCATATTCGAGGATCTAGAATAAGACTAATGCATTTGATCTCATTTACCATGAAAATCATGTTTCCAACTTTTCACTATTTTCTCCTGATGGAAACATTTTTTATCAATTTGGCAATACACAAAATTGAGCCAATGATACTCACCATAGTTCCCAAAATCTTTAAGGTGAAAAATACTTTGCTTCTGGCCAAAGTTGATAACGGGGGAGAGCTTTGCTGTTACTATAACTTTAAGTGCTACAATAATAACATGTACTTAAACACAAATGACTCTAGATTTGTGCTCATAAATAATGTAGCAATAATTTTGAGGCATTTCATAAATAATAATGGTGATTCAATTTGTGTACGAACATAAACTACGAATGTCCAAGCACATTCACCATTGGCCATATAACAAGTATTAAAAATATTTTCACCAACACTTATGAATATATAATTTGATTATATCATTGAGACTTTTGTGTTCTTAGATCAAATACTTGCGCAAATAATCATGCAAACTTCAGATTGCAAGTCAATAACAAAACATATACGTATTTATTAAGAATACTAATTGTCTCATTTGATCTTACATAGTGAAAAATTCTTCACACATGTGTATCGCAATACATTCCTTCAGGGAATTTCAAAAATAAAAATTGATGGCCAATAAATATTGAGAACATACAATATAAGAAAACTTATTATATTGAAAAATCTTCTAGTCTTCCAATAAATACTCATAAGTTTTCATCTACTTTTCATATAATTATTATTTCAATGTATTTCAATTTATTATGTCAATTGATAATACATTTGAACAAGTAAACTTCTGATTTACTATACATGTGATTCAATTACACTATAATAAGTGTAATATAAATGAAAGATATTATATACTTCCAGTATATATTTTTTAGTTATTTTAATCACAACTGGAACACAAAGATATTTATTATTTCATTGATTTATTGTTTCACTGCAATATTCACTTCAGGAAATATCTTTAAAATTAATAAGTTTTATGATAATCAAATAATAACTCTTCTGGAGCATTTGAGTTTCTCCAACTCAATTAATTATTTTGCAGGAACTAAATCATAAATCTTCTAGAGTATGTATGCATATATAATATCTTTTGTTCAAATAATTATTTATACATATAAACAAAGTTACCAAATGCTGCAAGTATAATATATATAATGACAAAATACAGAAACAAAATATATAAAAGTAATACCGTATAAGTGAATAGTACTATACGTATGAATAGTATCATACGTTTGAATAGTGCCATACGTGTGAAAATCTCCATCCAAATCTTTGAATTCAAACAAGCAATCTGCTCTTTTGATTAAAAACTTGGTCATCCATATCCTTAAAGATATTATATTTATTAATTATATAATTAAATATATACAATGAAATGTAGCAAATAAATATGTATATGTAACAACTTGACTTTTATTTTAAAATAATTATCTTATAAGATTAAGGCTTTCACTTTGATAATTAATTAATATAAATATTTTGAATTTTAATATTATATGTAAATTTCTTCTATATTTTTTAAAATATTATTTTCAAGTAAAAGTTCCATTGATCTTACTCAATATGATATCTTCCCCTCATGGTAGCTCAAATATTTATGGAAAAATCATAAAACAAATTTTATAAATAATTCTAAAGTTCATGTAATGATAAGCTACCATGAGAATATTATTAATCAATATGTCAAATTATTAATTCTAATATCAATTTCATATTTATATTTATCATCTCTTTATGAAATTGAGATATTGGGGAGAAAGATTTATAATTAGGCAAATAAATCTATAAATTAGTGATGATAAACTCACACAATAAAAATCACAGAATAATTCTCATGATTATACAAAATCATATAAATCATTAAAGATTATATATATATATATATATATATATATATATATATAACTTTCGTGAATAAAAGATCTCAAAATATTTATTCATATACTTCAAGTAATATGAATATTAAGATTTATTCCTTTGATAGAATAATTCTATAGTTTTATGCAAAACTTCAAAAGCGTGACATAACAGATCTATTATTACGCTTTTCCAAAGTGGCTTTTGATTATAGGTATGACCACATTTTATATGTCATGCTTACTGAAGCATAACCGTAGAGATCAATGGCACGTTTTAATGGTATGCTTTTCTGAAAGCGTGGCATTGTGCTTTATATTTACAAAAGGAGTAAACATCATTATCGGCCCATGAACTTTTTTGTTTTGGACTTGGCGCCCCTTAATGAATTGAAACCACCAGAGCGGCCCTTAAGCAATTAAAAAATGGGATAAATCGGCTCCTGACACGTCACATTGTAACCTATTTTCAGGGGTCGATGTCCCATTGAAGAATCGATTTGTACCATCTTTTAATTGTTTAGGGGCCGCTGTGGGGATTTCGATTCATTAAGGATGCCAAGTCCAAAACGAAAAAGTTCAAGGACCGAGAACGGTGTTTACTCTTACAAAAGTATGCTTTTTGCTCAAAAGCGTGGCGTATCAAGGTGACACTTTTCTGCACTTACTGGTACGCTTTTAAAAATGTGTCAATCGACATTTTCTTTTTCTTCATAACTGCTTCTGGCAGATCAAAGAATTATCATAATCCATAATAATGAATTTATATGTGCTCCCACTAGGATGCAAACTTTATTATAAAATGGTATCTTCAGCATCCATTACTTCATAATAAATATACGTAATCCTGCTGGGATTGACGCTTTAAATATTCAATAGAAACACCTCTCTTAGGTGGCAATATTTTTCTTTTGAATTATTATTCCAAAGATCTTCATGATTTTTTAATATTAGGTACTCATTTTGATCATACCATAATTCTCTTAGTAACCATGTGGAATTCTTGAACAATTCCTTTTTGATGTGGAAGATCATATTATACCGCAACCACAGAGCATACTAAGAATTAAACATTATTATCCATGTGAACCGATTATATGTGATCTTTCTAGATCTACATCAAATTGGTGTCTTCAGGACATACCAATTAACCATCATAATTCAAGGTTCATGGTTCAATCTTAATGATGTCTTCAGAACTCATTCAATCATCATGGATCTCAACTTCCAACATTAACAAATCTTTTATGGAGATATTAAGAGTTATAAATTTAAGGCAAGGAAATTTTGACATAATTAAAATTCGTTATCTTTGATCTTCTCTTACTCAAATTTAGAGCTCTCGTACTGATAACGTGTTATAAAATTAATAGATATAGAAGAGAAGGTATATAAATAGAGAGAACAAGAAAATATAATATATATCATTTGCAACCAAAGTTTAAGCTATGCTTCAGTTGCCTATATCTTGGTTATACTCGTATATAATACAAGGCAACTATATCTTGCTTTTAGTTTTCCAATCTCATGTCTTTTATGTTTGATATCATGGCATATTTATAGCCAAATATAAGTGCCAACTTTGACTATGAATGCATGGTTAGTTTGTGATAAACCATGCGCACCGCCAACAAAAATTTGCATCTATATTATATTATAACAAACATAAATAAATTTAACCACAACAACAATTAGAACTCAGTGAAAGAAACTCAAATTGATGGATGAAGGAACAATGAAGCGGTTCCATACAGGTGTAGATCAATGTTAGGACAAAATGCATGGGACTAAGGCTATTTCTATGGTGCTGGCTGTGTAGGGCTTTATATCTTATGTGTAACAACACTGTTGATGAAAGAAACTACAATTCTGCAAATAGTAGCAATGCCCTTGTTGCAAAAAGTTCTTCACCTTTAGAAGAAAAAGTCAGGTGAATAAAGGATTAACTGATCTTTTCGTCTCTAAGGTTGTAGGCAAAAATCAAGATCGTCCCCAATGTTCTTTCTTTGTCAAAATCGTCCCGAACGTTTCAAAATGTTTTAAAATCATCCTTTTTCATGAAATTCAAAATTTTAAGACTAAAATGTCCTTTGTCTTAAAATACAATTAAAACCAAATATTTAATATTCTAAAGAAATATCATAACAAAACCAAAATTCTATTCATACCCTTCTATTAGGTTGGCCATTAACATTACCAAAAGTAGCAGGCAGTAGCAAATTGTTAGCGACGAGCAAAAACCCATGATTCTTTGCAAGTGAAGAGGGCACAAACTCCTCAGCCATGGGGTTTAACTTGGACAAGAGCTCCGCCAAATCCCTCATGAAACTCTGGCCGCCATCCTCCCCTCCATTCTCACTCTATTATAACCCATACTAAACCCACCACCATTTGTTTCCAAATCAATTTGCATCTGACCACCAATTTGGGGCTTATGATTGCCATTAGGGACTGAAGCAATGGTTTGAACGTCATCAACATCGTTGAGATTCTGATCGGTCTCTACACTGTTTTCAACGAAACAATTTCGGGGTTTCGGTTTCTCCACTTCTTCATTTGGAACATGAGTCAGATTATGTTAGGCATCGCGACCATGTCCTCCATGAAGAATTAGAATAGAGAAGTAGCAAAGAACAATAACACAATCACAACACAAGAGAATTAACGTGGAAACCCAAAAATACGGAAGAAACCACGGTCGTTGCCAAACGAAAACCAAGAAAATATTATGTAAAGTATTATACCCTCCAATATTTTCTACTCCGGCACCAAGCACTCCACACACTTTCAATGACTACACCCCCCACACTCTTACAAGAGAAGAACTCTAAAGTACAAGAAGGAATTTAAAAGTCATACAATTGTGTATTTGACCTGGTGCACTTAAAACCTTCAATTTAAACCCCTATTTATAACATAAAGGCCCACCAACACTTCTTACATCAAGCAATGTGGGACTTCTTATACATATTATTTTCAACCAAACCCAACAGATTACACTACACTTTTCTCCAAATCTTCACTCGAACCACCGCATTTGGCACCGTCATCCTCAACAACAACCATAATCCAAACACAAAAACAAAAACAAAAAATTGGCATGCAAAAAAAAAAGTTTTATCTTATTCCTTATTTTTTGTTTTTCCCTGTCTTCAATTTTGTTTTCTCTTTCTCATAGCCTTATGTTTTTCATTGAAGATTCTAAACATCAGACTAATATTTATTTTTAATTTTATTTTAAAACATAAGGGTATTTTTCGTCTTAAGAAATTGAATTTCATACAAAAGGACGATTTTAAAACATTTTAGAATGTTTGGAATGATTTTGACAAAAAAAAAATGTTGAGGACAATTTTGATTTTCACCTACAACCTTAGGGACGAAAAGATTACATTAGCATCCTATGATCCTATCTAGTATCTTGTTAGCACCTAATTTTCAAAGAGATTGATACCAATGCTTTTATACTTGATTGATTTTCACTCACCTAAGGTGAGATTTTCACTAATTAACAAATCTTTTTATCAAGAGCTGAAGTGCATTAATAACTACAAATTAATTGAAATAGGTCTCAAAATAATACTGATTTTTCTAACAAGCAAAGAAGCACAAATGTCCTTAACTTGAGAGAAATACAGATTATATAAAAAAATTAACAACATTAAACATAAACAACATATGCAGCAGCACAAGATTAAACAACATATGCAACAGCAGAACAAGATTAAACAACATATGCACAATAACAAGTCCAGAACAGGGGAAAGAACAACACTCAATGTCCAGAACAGAGCTTCGAAAGGGTTGGAAATTGGTGGCAAAATACCTCATTAAAGCAGCCACAAGAGTGACAACGAGACGGCGGCATGGCGCAGGGAACACCGCGGCAAGGGGCAGTTGAACGAGACGACACAAGAGTGGCAAATAGTGAACGGTGGTGGTTGCACGCGGAAACGATGGCGAACACGATAATGCCGACGACCTTTAACGGCGCGGATGGGACCGGCGGGACGAACGGTGGTTGTTGGAGCCTTGGAGTTTCTGGCTTCTCACGGCTAGGTTCCTCACTTCCTCGATGTGTTGGGGAAGAAGTAAGGCTCCATTGCTGAGCTCTGTTGCTTTTTTTTTTGGGAAAAGTACATTTATACCCTTGACTTTTAAAAAATTGTACAAATTTACCCCTGACTTTTGTGAAATACTTAATAACCCCTAACCTTCGTAAAAACAGTACAATTATACCCCTTTGTTAGTTTGATTCGGCTAAAAAAAACGAAAACTTTCAATAGAATTCCTTTCAAAATCACTCACATGATGAAAAAGAAGAATCACAAACGTTTTTTTTAGTAGCTACATAAGCAATTTTCGTTTTTTTTAGCCGAGTCAAACTAACAGAGGGGTATAATTGTACTGTTTTTATGAAGGTTAGGGGTTATTAAGTATTTCACAAAAGTCAGGGGTAAATTTGTACAATTTTTTAAAAGTCAGGGGTATAAATGTACTTTTCCCTTTTTTTTTAAACGTAAAACGACGTCGTATATAAATTTTTCGAAAATCGACCAGTTCACCGGTTTAATGACGGTTTCCAAATTTTCGGTTTCCCATCAAAACCAACCGCATTACTCATCGGTTCATGGTCCAACCGATTTAATCAACCAAACCGATCCAGTTCAACCGGGAACCGGTCCATGATCCAATTCGGTTGAAGGTAAAATTCGGTAAACAGATTAAACCAGCCTCATTCTTTAAGCATACGAAAACAATTTTTAAATAATTTTTGCAAAAAAATATTTATATTATATTTTAAATAATCTTATTATATATTTAAGTAAATCGGTGCGATTTCATTTCAATCTCAGTCAGCAGACCCTTATATTATTGAACCAGTTATTCACTAATTCAATGATCGATCCGGTTCTCGTGACCTTAAAAATATGCAATGTATAGTTCACAATTTTATAAATTTAATCGATTCAATAAAAAATTCAACAGAAATAACGATTTTATAATAAATAATATGTGAAATAAAAATAAATACATATAATTATGTTCTAATATAAATTTTAAAATCTCATCCAAATTAAAAATTACTGCATCAACCAGTGTTATAAATTATAATATCTGAGTATAGTACATAAATAAGAAGAAGAAAAAATCTAAAATTAGAGAAATTTTACAGTCATGTATTGTATTGGATTATGAATATAATTTATAGATACAAAGAAGTTGAGCCAATAAATCGATAACTTATCATCCAAAATTGACCAAACTTATTATCCAACCACAACTACCACCAACAGCAGCACCACCAAATAACAATACCACCACCGCCACCAACAGCATCACCGCCACCGCCACCGCCACCACAGCAACAACAACAACAACTACCTCATCATCACCACCATCACAACCGCAACACTACAACAACAACAACAACACGAAGAAACCAGGCAGGGAGGTACGAAGAAGCGGCGGCGCTGGGATTGCGCGAAGAAAAAGAGGCAGACATTAAGGCTGAAGAAGCGGCGGCGATGCGATGAGATTGCGGTGGAGAGAGGAAAGAAGAGAGAGGAGATCGCGAAGGTAGTGTGGTGCCTTCATCACTCGCTTCTTCATCATTGCCATGGAGTTTCTTCATCACTGCCATGAAGTTTTTTCTAACTGGCAGTTGAGATATTTTTTGATTGACTACCTAATGGCTATTTTTTAATTTGCCAGGTAAACTTTCTCTAATTAAAAATAGTCAAAAACAAGAACTAAACTATTGAACTATAAAATTTAACACTTTAATAAATTTTCAAATAAATAAAAAAAATCAATGAATTGTGTTACTAAAAACTTAAGATTAAATTAGTTTATTTTTGTGAACAAGAAACCATTGAGAAGAAAAAGGACCTAAGAAAGAGAGAATAAAAATTAAAGAGAAAGGACATTACAATTAATATTGAATGATATTATTATTAATTTTAAATTTTAAATTAATTAAGTGCGGTCTGCATGACACAATTTAAGTATACAGGATAAGAAATGCTGCTGCAAGAGCAACTAATAGTTTCTCGTCAGGCAGCAAATCCTGAACGAAAAGGAATGCGTGACTCATGGTGGGTCCCAAAAGTGTGTAATTAAGTGTTGGTTTAGTTCCTAATCATTCTCATTAATTATTTGGGTTGGGCTGTTTTTTGGTCAAATGGCTTGGGCCATTACTTACCTTGATCGAAAGAATAGTAAGATTTGGGTTACAATTAGAGTATAGAATCTGAAAGCCCTCCCAATGCATCAATAATATTTCTGGAGATATTAATAACAATGATAATGACAACAACAATAAGAAGAAGAGCGGCACTTATCAGTGAGGTCAATGATTATAGGAAGCAGCCTGGGAATTAAGCTTCAGCAATATCTATAGAGAAGCCAACCGATGTGCAGATTGGCTAGCAAATAAGAGTTACAAGTTTCAACCTAGCACTCATTACCTTGATCAACCTCCTCAAGATCTAAGAAGTATCATTCAAGATGATATTAATGGGGTTTTTATGCCCCGCAATGTCCTGATTTAATTTTTTATTGTTTTGGGCTTTGGCCCCTTTCAATCACCAAAATAAAAATAAAAAAAAAAGAGCAACAACAATAATAATAATAAGAACAATACATCTCATGAGTTAAAATTAAATATCAAGCCGAATAAAAGACGATTATTTTTTTGTGTTTGGAATTTTTTCTCCAAACGAAGTTTGGATTATTTTTATAAAAGGAGTTTAATTGTTTTTTCAAAAAAGCTTTTAATATTTATTTATCACGCGAAGATGAAACAATAGTTAATTGGTACACTAGATAAACCGTTCAAGTTTTGTAAGAGAAAAAACCAACTTTTTTCACACAAAAACTTCAAATTTTTTGTTTTAATTTTTTTTAACGAAGTTTGAGATTATTTTGATATCGAAGGTGAAACAGTAGTTAACTAGTAACATAGATAAACTGTCCTAATTCTTTTAAACAAAAACTAGTTTTTTGTTCAAATTTATTTTGCGTGAATTAAAAAAATAGTTTTTTTTTATTATTATTTTTTTTTTACTTTGGATTCCTATAATGAAAAAAATATTTAAAAATTTACGGCTTGGATCTAAAATATAATTAGTTATAATTTTAGGGTAAAATTCGGAATATGTTGAAGTATTGGGTCTAGGGTTAATTATTAGAAAATGTTGGGGTAAAAGTGCAATTATCCGAAAAGTTAACCTAGTCAAAATTTAGCTAAGTTAGTTAGTTCTAGAACCCAAAGTTAGCGTTTAAACCGGAACTTAATTAGACCAAGGGACAATGTAGTAAATTAAATCCTTTAAGTCAGGATGAGAAACTTAGTAAGTTAGAGTGAAAGTTATCTAGGCCTTAAATTAGGAGGCGGAGCAGAATTTCGAAGACAAATCGACCGAGAAACCAATAATGGTTTATTAAACTATTTTTCTTCTGATTAAGCCGAACCTTCGGTTAACTGGTTAAACTAAGTTTTGAAAATGATTTCAAAGCTAAGTTAAAGTATGGTTTAGCCGGGTGACAACTTATTAAGTCACCGGTCAAACCAGACCAGAATCCTGGCTTGGTTTATCTTCGAAATTCTAAGTTACCCTTAGATCAGTTTATAGAAAGTAAGAACCAAATATATATTTAAGAAATAAAATGCGGTTTGATGTTGTGTTCTGAGAGTCATGCCGGTTACCGGATTGTTTATAAACTTTTAATCGGTTTAATCACGGTTGAACCGATGTTCAACCTGCTTAACTAAACTTTGTTTTACACTATTACGCATATAGTTAACCGATTTTCGGATTAACTGGTTTAGTTATCCGGCTCGAGTGACCCTCAAGATACTCATGGTAAATTTAAGGTTAAGGTGACCTTTAGGCTAAGTTGACGTTAAACCGTTTAAGAATAGTGCTCAAGGTGGCCAAGTTAGAATTTGAATTCACTATGTCCTATGAGAAAAGGTACTTGGTTTCCATAGACCAAATCAATATAAATGATGAAGTCAAATGTCTAAGTATCCTTATGTTCGTTGATAAGGGCTGAGTTATAGGAAAGTCCAAGGTTAATATGATCCCTTTTGAATTTACTTAAGTCTATGAAAAATGTTGCGATTTATGATAAATATGATGTTGGTGTTGATTTAGCAAGGATGTGGGTTCTGTCCCGCTTGCCCAATTCGGTTGTTGATAATTCTCTCTGATCATGCCTGGCATGGACTGTGGTTTCGTCCCGCTTGCACAGTGCTTTTGATACAAAGTGGGGATTGAGGTTCCGTCCCACCCACAATTGATGATCAGCATGGTCTCAGTTAAGAATTGTCGATTACGAAATGCTTGCTTGAGAACCAAGAGGATGGTTTTCTCCCTGAGGACTAAGATCATGCGCTCTTGGAAAAACCTATTTCCGGCAAATGGGGATTGTGTTACGTACCGCCCAATCGGAAATGCTGTCTAGTTTTTTGGTGAAAACCGACACGTGAGCTCATGACCAAGACTAGGATCAGGCATGCATCATACATTGTTTGTAGCATTATTCTCTGTGATTTCTTATCTGCTACTTGTTTGTGCTATGCCTTGTAATTTGCTTGTACTTGTTTGTTGTGTGCTTGCCTATCTTGTTCTCTGGTTGACTGCAATTATGATGACGACTGGAACTGATAGAGATAAGTTAGATGTTAAGAAATAAATGAAATAGGAAAACTAGGAAAGCCGATTAAGTCATAAATCCCTAACCAGAACATAGATGGATGTCCTAGGGTGTTTCCCTTAGAAGAGTCTCCCGTAGCACGTACCTTACTGAGAACTCTAGGTTCTCACCCCTTATTTATTTCTCCCGCACAGGTAGACGCTTCTATCCATCATGCTGCCTGTAGGTTCTGGTGTAGACCGACAGAGACCTCCGCATCCATCCTCACCTACGAGTTCTACAACATCTACTGCCACTTCACGATACGTGTCGACTGCTGAGTCGCAGCCACCTTCACTAAGTACGGCAATAGCAGAGTATAGGCATGCCTTCAGGCGCGTCCGTGATTTCTATAAAAGGTTCTTTATTACTCTAAAACCCTACGTTGCTCTTGAAATTGCCATGATGCGGCATAATAGGAGGTTGGCAGGGATAGAGGACTCCTCTAACTCGTCGTGCATAGGTCCAAATTTGGAATCGAAGTCCGATCATGAGAGCGTGGACGCTACCTCTACTTCATCCGAGCGTACGGTTCCCAATCGTGAGCCAGTGAAACCGCACCCGAGACTAAGTTATTCTTCCGATACCCCATCTGAGAAGTGAGAGACGGTTCCAGGAGCTCACCAAGGGACGTCGCCTCCCTCTGTACCTTGATTTTTCTTGGAGAGCCTTGTCAGATGTTGATCCACAAAAAGATGCCAGACTGCAAGGGAAGTGGCTTAATTTGTACAGTCGTATGTTATAGTGTTTAATAGTTAGAACAATTTCCCTCTCTTATAGTATTTTCGAGGAACAGGGCTTTTGTTAGTTAGCCTGAGTGCCAGCTTAGGGGCTGTCAGGATGAGCCAGGACTCGGTGCTTAGTATGTTTTTTGAAAGTCTGTAAAATATATGTAAGTATGTTAGTATTCTTATTATATGACGTTTTATAATTCAGTTGTATAAAGTCTAAGTCTTAATAGTCTTATACATATAATATGTACGTTACTAGTTTAACCTTCTATTATATTATCACAATAGTTTCCTATGTGCGTGTGTTTGGATCTGAAGGTATGGCTTATTTGATAAACGGTTCACATTTATAGCGACAGGCTCATATTATCTATTCATAATCATAATAACTAGGGTCCTAAAGGTCACTGAATGGTAACTCTTAATTACTAGTACTGCAGCCTAGGAATTGGAACGTTACAGGTGACGCCTCTTCTTTCATTCAATTAGCTATGGATGCAAACAAACCCAGGATGGACAGAAAATAGCTTAATTAAGGCAACAACTTATTAACACAGAATTGGGAATGGTGATGGCCGATTTAGAAGGCTCTTACGTTGGCAAGTGCACCAAATCGTACAAGTAATACCACTGGTGAGTGGGTATCATTCCCACGAGGATTAAGAGACTAAGCAAGCAATTTTAGTTGAAACTTCTAATTAGACTAGTGAAACACTTTGAAAGATTTTCAGTTTGAAAAACAAAACAGTGAATGAATGAGAATGGAATTTAAGTACGTGCAGTAAAAACTT
>JASCZI010061209.1:1949-14351 GCA_036250425.1 Stylosanthes scabra
AAGTGTGTTTCCTACGCAAGAGAAAAAATAATAAATATCTTTTTTTTTTTTTGCTTTTTTAGGTGACTCATATTTTAATGTCTTTATTATATATTGAACATTATTATATATATTTCTCTTGCTCTGAAATTATATTATATATACAAATATAAATGAGAAAGGTTTACACAAATAATACGTATTTGATTATATATTCAAAAACACAAAAATAAATATACGTAATATAACTTAAATATATATCATTATTTCAATGTAACTTAAAAAATAAATATACGTATTTGTATATATGCATTTATCTAAGTTATGATCATTACTTGTGATGAGAAGATTAATGATATCATAACCATGCTTTCTAGAATGTTTGTTCTATTATATTTATTCTCAACCCAATGAGATATATATTACAAAGAAGTGACCCAAGGCAACAACTTTTTTTTTTTTTTTAAGTTAACAAAAATAGTAATAAATTTATAGGTTCCAAATAAATAAATATTTTATTGAAACTTTATTTAAGCTATTCTTTTTCATTGAAAATGGTAATATATAATTTTTAATGGCTTCAATATATACATTTCTTTTAAATTTAATTTTTCTCTATGTGTTGTTTGGGTAGAATATGGCATGTAATCTAGGGAAAATATCAATAAATAAACTAAAAAATTAAAAGAAATTTAAAGTGATGTTATGCTCATGCCCATCTTTTAATGTTTAGGGTTTAGATATCCAATAACTAATAACATGTGCTTGCTCCTCAGTTTAAGGACATCACATGATGGCAAAACAACAATATTAATAATTCTTTTATTGCTGATGTGTGCAAATTAAATGATACAATAATAATAATAATATTAATTTTCAATTTAAAAATACAATTTCTTTTTTTCAATTTTGCTTGGGAAAAAATCTAATTGGCATTCCAAGGGATGGGAATGGAAGAGGATCCATGGTGATTGGTTCCTGTGGATGTAGTAAGAACCAATCATATTTGGTGACAACATAATGAACAAGAATTAGGATATTAATCTTTGCTAATTGGTACCCAGCACACATTCTTGGCCCTCCTCCAAATGGAACAAATGCATATTGTGGCATTTCTTCTTCTTCAAACCTACTTGGCTTGAAACTTTGAGCTTCCTTAAAATACTCTTCATTGTAATGTGTCCCATATGTTGTCCATAACACCTAAAAACATGCCACAAAATACTTCCCATATTTAGTTCGCTAATTAAAATAATGTGCAACAGACAAAAAAATCTTAATCGTAATTCTGTCATTTAATCATATTTTTGTGTTTAAGACAATTTTTTTTGATCGTTTACACATTCTCTACTCTAAAGGAGAAGAAAGTTCAACAACAGTGAACATTCCTCTTCGACATTGCCATTAAGAAATAATCACCACCGTCAAAATACAACATAGACGAATAATTAAGTTAATAATTTTAATGACTGTCGGAATATTTTTGTTGTTATTGAAAATGAAATTGTTTTTGTCGGTATATTAAAAAATTGGAGACAATTTTAGTAGTTTGTCCTATGTATTATAAGAAGCAAATATTATTGTAAAATTTACCTTCCATCCTTGAGGTATGGTGTATCCTTCATATTCAATATCAGTAATTGCTTTCCTAAAAGAGCCAAAGATAGGAGGGAACAATCTCATGCTTTCTCTAGCAACTTGCCATGTATACTTCATCTTCTTTATATCCTCCATTGAGAGATTCTCATCTCTTTCTTTGTTTTTCGTTATATCAATATGTTCTGCATAAAAACAACTACTCATTAAACAAAATTCGAAAAATTTAAAAACAGAATCCGTCTGTTAATTTTTCAATGTAACAGAAAGAACGAAGAAATTCGCGACGAAGTTTGACAGTTGTTATTATTACCTTGAAGCAACTTGCTATAGCAATCAGGATGCTGTGCAAGCATCTTGAAGGTCATGGCAATGGCGAAAGAAGTTGTATCATGAGCTGCAAAAACCAGCAGCACCACATTATCAATGACCTCTTTCTCACTGATCTCACCTTTGATCATAGCATTAACCAATCTTGAAAGAAGCATTCCATCTTCTTTCTCATTACTATGCAAATTCTCTTCCATCTCCTTCCTCTTCTCTCTAACTTCTTTTCTAAGAGCCTTCTCTATCTCCATCCTTGCCTTCTTTGCCCTCCAAAACTTCGTCCCCGGAAACTCGATAGCCGGCGAAAACACACCTTCTAGAACCTTCTCAAATGTCTCTAGCATGCCTTGTTCCACCTTGATTCCCAACAAGCACTCGAAAACTATGCTAAACGTTAGCATTTTCGTCGAACGGTAGAGACTAATTGTGTTTCCTTCACCCTCCCATTTAGATTCCAAGAAGAATCTAACATGGTTGCACAGCTTTGGAACTAGAATCTCTAGCCCTGCATAGCCAAGGCTAGTTCCGATCAAGCCGCGAAGGAATCGATGCCTTTCGCCGTCTGTCTCCATAATGGAATCGGTTCCCATGAGCTGAACAGAGGAAGAAGGCCAAGAACTCTTCACCAACTTAAACTCATTGGTTAGGAAGAATCTGTTTGCTTCAGAACCATTCACAATCACAGTTGGAGACCCCATTATCCTTGTTTTGAAGATCTTTCCGTGCTTTAGAACTCGCGGCCGGACGAATTCCTCGAACAATTGGTTCCTCCTCTGAGCATTGAAGAACTCCATTGTCTCACCAATCAATGGAAACTTCATGTCCCCAGGTGGGAGCTTCTTCTTTTCTCTGTTACTACATTTCTTGTGCCACAAGAAATTGAATGAGACTATTAACACAAGGATTGGTAACAGGGTAGTCCAGGACAGAACATCATGGATCATATCAAGAGACATTATTATTGTTGTTTGAATGAAAAAGTTTGAAGTAGTATCTATATGAATTTTGGTTGTGTGGTTTTGGATAGTGAGATTTGAACATATTTATAGTGGATCAAGTCAATGTATAATAATGTTTATTTATATTTTAAGTGACTTGTTTTGTAATTAATTTTGTTATGTAAAGAAGGCTGTGATCTGGTCAACTTGACTGCAACACAAGAATGCTAGCAGCTATAAACACAACACCATATCTTTGTGAAATAAAATATAATATAATATAATAAATAAATACTCTATATGCAGCATTCTTGAAAGTAATAATAATACATTATTCATTCATTATCCATAAGTTGCATTGCTTTTGTTAGTTGACACACGACACATACAGAAAGAAATAAAGAAGCAGAAAATTCATCATCATGGTGTTTATTTCTAGTTTTGTTTTGTTGTTTTTTTTTTTTTTAAGGGAGATATTTAAAAAATACAGTCCCGCTATCCCTACACTTTTTTATTAAATACCAAATTGACACCCTTTTAAAAATATGGTAACTACTTTATTTGTTAACTGCATTTATTGTATTTTCAGTACTAAAATATATAATTAATTAATAATAATAGTATTTTTACACAGATATAAAGAAGGTGTTTGTTAAAAAGGTGTGTAAATAGCATTATTTTAAAAAATATATATATTATAATATATTAATTTTCAAATATTTTTGTGTTTCTATATTTGTTCATGTAATAATTTTTTAAAATAAATTATGAATAATTATACAATATATTCACTTTTGGTGATATAATGATCAGATTAAGCTGCCTACATTACATTTTTTAAATACGATCATTTTCTGAACCATACGTTAACGCGAGATGCTTGTGTATAGAGTTGTCCTTTTATACGTATATTCACTTTTTAAATCTTAATAGTTTATATCATGTCAGCTTACAAATTCATCATTATTGCTGAATTTTTCTTTTAATTAAAAAAATATATTCATTAATAAGATTATTACAAGTAAGATTATTATTTGGGCCAACAAGAATACTATAATTAAATTATATATATAAAAAAACTAAATTACAATCAGGTTTCAAGGTTCTAAATTTGAAAAAAAAAAGAAAGAAAAGAAAACCAATATTAAACATACAAAAACTAACAATTTGAACAAAAAGAACAATAAGAAATTAGTAAATAGCAAGACTTTTGAATATTTTCCCAACCTTAAAAGAATGACACGTAATTATAATAATCATTAGGTACCTGAGAAATTCATTATTTAAAAAAAAAAAGAACATTAATCTGTTCATGCAGGTCAACGCGTTAGAATAGGTGTTTTAAATTATCCAAAAATCCCTACAAATCTGGTTAAATATAATTTATTTTTGTGAGACCTTGGAGCCCCTTTTGAGCCATATATGATTGCTAATTATTGCAGCAACATGAGATTCGAGACATTAATGATGTTGTTAGTAGTATCATCTTCTTGTCACCGTCTTTTGTTTGAGAAACTATATATATAATAATATATTAATTATTTTTTTTCAAAGGGTAGGCTAATACAATCGTTTAGATTCACAGATAATGTTATTTGCAACCGCCTAAAAGCTTAATATGGTTGGAACATTTGTTCAGACATTTGAATACCAAAGAATCATAGTCATATATGCTATGAAACTGGACTCTGTGGATCTATATTGCTTATTATTTGGCATAGAAATGAAAGGTTCATTAACCATTATTATGGTGCATTTCAAATGGAGTGAAAGCTAGCTGGGAATGGATGTATACAGTTGTTATTTTACAAGTAATTAATATTATTATAACCATTATGAACACCATCAAAAATAATTAGGTGGAAACTTAGTACAGTAAACTTTAGGTCAAGTGATCGCTTTAAAATTGTTAAATTATAATTTAGTCAAATATATCAAATCATTTAACGATTTTTAACAAGTAACTTCGCATAAAGTTGATTGTATCTGATTATGTACCATATAATTATATGAGTTAATCTATGTGTATGTACAACTGTACATCTCTATACACTCCTTGTCTTTTTCTTTTATTTTAATTTTTGTGTTGAGGTATACTATTTATATGCTATACGTAACCGTTTATATGCTATTGTATGTTGTATTCATATGTTTTGTGAATTTTTCTATTTATATTTTCCATGTTGTAAGCGAAATATATGAAGATATATAATGGTACATATAGCATTACCGTAATTATATATAATATACTATTTACAAAAAATATTGATTGTATTACTGATTTACTGTAAAAATAATATTAATTTAATTATTATTCTATTATGACATTATTTTGTGGTGAAATATCTGATTATTCTAATAATTAGTTATTTTATTAGAAAAAAATATATAAAACATCGTGTATAAATATATTGGTGGCTAATTTAATTTTTTGTGCTCATGGAGATTTTTTTTAATCTTACAATTATGTGTAATTCAAATCAAGATGAATGTAGTTGTTGGAGTTTAATGAAATTATGTAAAGAAAAGAGGTATACAATAATCAAGAAGAAAATAATAATTTAACTTAATTATTAAATATTAACAGAATTATGTCCCTATTTTCTTTTAATATGACTTTTACTGATAGAGTAACATGTTTCTTGTATGTTGCAAATTGCAATGAGCTGGCTCCATAAGAAGTGCATTCAAGAACCAATAGTAGTAGAATTTCATACTTGCCAACTATTCTTTTATGGTAAATACATAATACATATATTAATTAATTAATTAAAATAAGAAAGGAAAAAAATCAATTAACAACTTTTGTATTTTAAGTTGGTTGATCCTATCAGAAGAACTTCACATGGGAAAGTTCAGATGATGGTATCCACCGAAGGATATGGCAAATTGGGTGAATGTGTCAATGCAAGTGGCAAATTAAAGCTTCTTAAAGAACACACACATGAATGAATCATCATATCACAGTGTCTGCATGCATGTAATGTCAATACATAATATTAAATGGTTGCATTATTCAATGCAGTTTTATTTAAACATTGGCATCATATATAGTAGTACCAGTTTTTTCTTATGTCTCTAATACAAATCAAAGTAATAATGCTGTAATTTTCAGAATTTGTTTTTTTTACACTCCTAGTTAGCATAATTTTGTTTACTATATCAGAGTAAGATACTAGTTTCACTGTGAAAATTGATTTTGTTTGACAAATTTACTCAATTTTTTTTTTCAACAACTAAAGAATGACAATTTATTCTAAGCTGAAACGAAATATGATAGTTTTTTAAGTACCATGAACAAGATAATATTAAATTTTTGAGGACCATTTTGTCAATAAACTATAATATGATTTTTACATTGGCACATAAATTATGGAGAAATTCTTAGATACCATAAGAGTAAACAAAAGAATTTACTCTTTTCAATAAACTTATGCCATATAAATACACACTAATAAATATGTGTTATTATTGCATGTATAATTGAATATTTAAGAGGTGGTCCTTGTAACACAAGTTATTTTGCATGCAAGTCCCTGCAGAAAGCTGAAATCACATTATCATCTTACAAAAAGCCTAATAGAGTATACAATTTTTAGAAAGCCTAAAGCTAAAAAAAAAAAACAAAGAACATCCTCTTCTGATCTAAAATTCAGAGTTCATATAGAAAGGTCCAAATTAAAACATATATATGAAACTTTGGCAACTAAATTAACCAACATCATATGATCATAACATGCAAAATTGAGAAACACAATCAATGTCAATATTTTTATATTAAAAGCTGTCCTCAGTTGCAAAAGCTTTCTGGGTTTGCTGAAAAAGTTGATCTTGACATGACTCAGTTGCAAAGTAGGCTGAAACAGCACATAGGTTTAGAGAAAAATTTAACTAAAATAGGTCAATGTTTTCTTTTTTATTAAATGCTGCTTGCTAAGAAATTTCCTACTAGCAACTAAGAGGGTGAGGGTACATGCAACTTTTCAATTTAAGATGCATGGTAAAAAATATCTTATGTTAATTATATGAAGGATGACATTTGAAGGATCAACAGAGAATCCCAGAGAAAAGTACCAAAGAACCCTTCCAAAGACAGTCAGAATCTATGGATGTGAGGAAAGTTTAAAGAAGCAGTATTGGCAGAGTTTCCAGTTCTTACATAAGAGAAATATTTATTGTACTTGTTTTATACATAAACTAATTTCAAAATGGTGTTTTAGTTAGTGTAGTGTAGGGTTGGCAAACCAGCTAGTACACCCCTTCCCGCCAAAACCTTGAGGCCAAATGGTACGGATTAGGCGAGTATTTTAAATTATTCGGCAGTAAAAAAACTCTAGCCCGACCTGTCTTTTTTGGCGAGTTAAACGGAGCAACTTCACGAGTTTCAGCAAGTTTGCCACCCTTAGTGCTGTGCACAGTCAGTTATTTATAGTTTATACTACTGGTAAAAGAATTGCATGTAGGACCTCCATGAATTTTCTGCAAGGACAATTGAAACATTGCAAATTGAAAATGAATGTAATTTTATTAATAAGAATTCAAACCAACATTTCATAGGTGCTAACACTATTCACCAAAGTGACCTAGTTGCAGAAGATGTGAACTGCAACCATAGAAAAGCTTTGAAAATTTTTTAGTTTAAAATGCAAGATAATCATACTTTATGTATAATGTAAGAACTTAAGCAACTTAAAATATCATCTGATTATGGAAAAATCAAGAAACCGGCACAAACAAGTAACCATTTTGATCTATCATTTATCACACATATCCAATGTGATGACACTTCATAATCCTTCAAGGGAAAAGAAAAAAATAAAGGAATCCACATTCACTGCCATAACAACATTATTGTGCAGCCTCAACTACCCTCTGTCAAAGTAATAACTCCTAACAATTGTAATTTCAGATATCTGGGTCCCTTTAATTTTCTCTCTTGTAGTTTTTTTCTCACTTTCAATTACCTTATCTCAAATATTGATGTGATGTGTGTTTGCTTACTAGAAAGAACTGATAGCTAATTAAGTATTTGAATTTGCATGCCAAAATTAAGTCCTTTGAGAAGGCTTTCTTTCAAATCCAGAAGTTCCAAGGGAAGAAAAATAGATATAAAAAGAAAATGCAGGATGGAAATTGGCAATTCTGTAAATCACATTGATACATTTAATTACACCAAACTTTCACATTATACTATCATAAGGTTATCAAACTCTCGAGTTATCATACTATCATTAGGTTGAGTTTTACTACTCAAATTTACTTTAACTGATCTTAGATGAATTATTGAATTTAATAGCCTTGATAGTATCAACTTTGACATATGTATGTATAAATGCAGGGAGCATGCATATAGATCTTATGTTGATGTTGATGACCAGAGACAGCGGATCAACCAAGCAATTTCTGAGAGTATCATTTATGGCCATTGACAAAATCGTTTCTGGGACATGTCTCTCCATCAATCACCATAAATGTTGGGGTGGGAGATTAAGATGCCAACTCTCTGAAATCATGTCTAAGAGAGCACCTCAGTTTAACTGAGGAAGAAAGAGCATGCAACACCAAGTATTTCATTGTGTTTTATGTCAGAAATCAAAAACTAAATTGGAGATAAGTTTTCATCTTATTTGCTGAAAATACAACAAAAGATGGAATGCTAAAACCTTTTTTAAGTTGATTCAATCAATTGCCTCCCATTTCAGTCAAATTAGAAGACCAAAAGATAAGAATATTGAATTAAATGGAATAGAATGAGTTTCATCAAATACCAATCAATTTCCTCTTATTTTAAAGCCAACACAAAAATTTAAGATAAATCATACTATTATTTCAAGTGGTTAGGCGATATTACATGTAAGTATGTGAGACTCCCTAATTGTAAAATAGTACACTAGCCATGGTATTTAGGTTATAAGGTAGTTGGACAAAAAAAATAGTTGCTGACAAAATGACCCAAAAATAAAAATGCTAGATATCCTTAAAAAAATTTAAAACATGATAAAGTGCTGGATGTGAAGAAAAAAGTACTGTGTTTTTTTTTCTTTTTTAAACCAGGATATCCATCAGACCGAAAATCCAATCCCTCGGGTATCGGGTATTGCAGAGGCAAAGTGGGTGAGTATTATACCTTGATTAGCCGACCAGTTCAACCAAAAAACTACTGGTGTACCGCAACCCAAATCAGCCCAATTAAGGCTTAAGATAGTTCCTACAATTTGAACCGGTTAAATTTGATAAAAATCGATCGAACTCGATTTGAACCAAACCAACGGATCGATGATGTCAGCATGACATCAGTGCAGCTTGAGTCTAATAATTTGAAGTGCAATAGTTTAATTTGTACAAAAAGAAAAAAAATACAACTAAAAGAGACACTTATTGGAAGAAAAAATATAATTTTATACAATTATTTAAGATCAATCAGCTCAATCAGGACCCAACGATTAACCCAGTGACCGAGTAGTATTATTGGTTCGATTACATGTTCAATTTTGATAACCACATAGACATTGGCTACACTATGTGAAATGTTGCACTCCCGTTATAAACATTACACTAAGGATGTTGTGTGTAATATACTAATATCACGTAACCTCAAAGATGGTAAGGGCAATTTATTCAATTCTATTTCATCATTTTTCATCAATTCAAAAATTTAGAGTAATAATAGTAAATGGAGGATACCTGCAATTAGTGTCATGATTCAGCCTTTGGACACTCAAGTTATCTAGAAAAAGCAAATGCACAATTTTGCACACAATCCAGTGTTAGGGATCAACAGTAAAGAAATAGAACTTGAAAGAGAGAGTGTATGTTTATGTTAAACTTAATTAATCATCTGTTTCTAAGTAAATTTTGGAAATATATGCATTATGGCATGAAGTACTTAATAGTGCAGTAAATGCACCCTGCAAAAGATCAACTAACCCGCAAACCAATCTCACCTGCTAGTATTTACTTCACTCTCTGAACTTGTTTATATGTGCTGTCCACTCCACTCTCCATCTCCAAACCATTTCAAAATCACTAAGCTAGAGTGTTCCATCTTGCTAGTCAGTGACAATGGAGGGGAGAAGGAGAAGAAGTGGTTATGGTTTCGTTACCATGTTAACATTGCTGGCTTTGCTTTCTCAGAACCTTGTCATTCCTGTAATATCTGCCACTGTTGAAGAAGGCCAGAATAAGGCTCCCAAAAAGGGTTTATCTAACACACTATGTAATTTCTCTAACTTAAATATCTATTATATCTCATTATTCATGCAAAGTAGTAGATGTTATTTATAGGTATTTGAAGGATCATAGGCTAACATGAAGCAATTTTATATCTTACTCTCACCTAATAGCATGCATACATTGTTTTTCATTTTTCATGAAGGCTTATGTTTTCCATTTCTTTTGAAGGCTCACACCATGGTCACCATTCTCACCATCATGGCTCTGGAGGTGGCTCTGGAGGTAGCTGTGGAAGCTCTTCACCACCCTCTCATGGAAGCAGTGGTGGAAGCTCTCATGGAGGCAGTGGTGGAAGCTCTCATGGAGGTAGTGGAAGCTCTGGAGGTGGTGGAAGCTACAACCCAACCCCATCACCACCTTCAAGTGGTGGAGGCTACAATCCAAGTCCCTCAACACCTTCAGGTGGTGGAAGCTGCAGCCCAAGTCCCTCACCACCCTCTGGTAGTGGAAGTGGAAGTTATAATCCAACCCCATCACCACCCTCAGGTGGCAACTGTGGAACAACACCACCTGATGAACCTTCACCATCAACACCCTCAACTCCGGACACACCACCAAACCCTCCATCAGGAGGTGGTGGAAGCTACAATCCAACCCCATCACCACCCTCAGGTAGTGGTAGTGGAAGTGGCAGTGATAATCCAACCCCATCACCACCCTCAGGTGGCAATTGTGGATCACCACCTGATGGATCATCTCCATCAACACCATCAAGCCCTCCCTCAGGAGGTGGTGGCTACTATGGATCACCACCTGATGGATCTTCTCCAATAACACCCTCAACTCCAGATACACCCTTAACTCCAGATGCACCCTCAACCCCTCCTTCAGGTGGTGGTGGTTATGGATCACCACCTGATGGATCTTCTCCAACAACACCTTCAACTCCAGATATACCCTTAACTCCAGATGCACCCTCAACCCCTCCTTCAGGTGGTGGTGGTTACTATGGATCACCACCTGATGGATCTTCTCCAACAACACCTTCAACTCCAGATACACCCTTAACTCCAGATGCACCCTCAACCCCGCCTTCAGGTGGTGGCGGTTACTATGGATCACCACCTGATGGATCTTCTCCAACAACACCTTTAACTCCAAATGCACCATCAAACCCTCCCTCAGGTGGTGGTTATTATAACTCCCCACCAACTTATGGAGGCTCTCCACCAACTTATGGAGGAAACAGCCCTCCAACACCAATTGATCCAGGAACCAATCCAACTCCACCCTACCTTCCTTCCCCATCTCCCTTCACGGGTACATGCAAGTAAGTTCCTTTCACTACACCAACTTCCATATTATACATTGTACACTTGTGCAACCTGTTAATTCATTTCCTCTTCTAAATTGCAGCTACTGGAGTTCACACCCAGGAATCATCTGGGGATTGCTTGGCTGGTGGGGCTCCTTAGGGAATGCATTCGGTGTCACCAGCCTGCCGGGGCTCGGTTCAGGTCTGAGCTTGCCACAAGCACTTTCCAACACAAGAACTGATGGGTTTGGAGCACTCTACAGAGAAGGGACGGCTTCCTTCCTCAACTCCTTGGTGAACAACAAGTTCCCTTTCACAACCGAACAAGTCAGAGACAGATTTGCAGCATCACTTAGCTCAAACAAGGCAGCAGCAGCACAAGCCAACCTCTTCAGGATGGCCAATGAGGGGAAAATGAAGCCTAGAACATGATATTGTTACCTTGGTTTTGTGTGTTAGTAGTTTATCGAGTTAAGAGCATTATTATATCTAAAGCTTCTGTTAAGAGTGTGTTATTTAGGTTCTTGTCAATTTTCATGTGTGAATTTTACCTTTAGATGGATGATATCATGGTACTTTAGAGTTTGATGTTAGCTATTATGGTTTTTATTATAATAAAAGTTAATATATAGTTATTTAATTATCCATTCAAAAGATTCAAGCATGAAGTCCTACATAGGAAGTACTTAAATTATACAACTACAAATACCAGTCTTCTATAATATTGTTTACCAAACAAAAACTAAGGATTATTTCAGTACAGCACACAAGGTGCCACAACAAAAAAGTTAGACAAATGAAAAAAATGGGGATATGCAAGTATTAATTACTAGTATTTGGTAATTGAAACATGGAAGTTTTCTCATTAAATGAGAAGATTCAACATAAGTGTATATATCACGTTTCGAAATGAATTGATTACCTAAATAGGGTAATAAAGAACTAGCCATGCTCAAGGCGTGACAATTGTTCATACTATATCAATAGCAATCAAGTGATTAGCATGATTGAGTGTGCCCCAAGAAAATATTTGCATGGTCCAAGGGAATGGTTTTGTTGTCAACATATGCACAT
>JASCZI010061209.1:14361-25566 GCA_036250425.1 Stylosanthes scabra
ACAAATAGACCAAGATGCCAGATGGGGTGCCCTTATATGAAAGAGGAAGTGCTGAGTCATGTAGTGTGGCACTAGAGAGACTGAACAGTTACAGTGCCCATTTATGTACCCTGAACAGGAAATGTACAAGGCTGTCTTTTGGTTCAGAGAAAATTTATAAGGGTAGCTAAGCCCTATAAATAAGGGGTAGTCTTCAATAGAAAAGTCAAAGTATCATTTAAAAAGAAAAACAAGGACACCACCAACAACTGTCTTCAAGTTACCAATTTTTCAAATAAAGAGTAAGATATTAACCATGGAAAGGACAGAATTGAGAAAGAATCCAAGAACACAAGAGACCCTTGTTTTGAAAGATTCTGATGTCAAACAAGTAATGCAAATATAAATCATCAAAATATCAGTATGCTAAAACATTTGGAATAATAAATGAATTGATCTGCTTCCTTAAAATTCATGCCTAACAGCTACATATAGAGATGTTTAATTGATTGCTTATTACAAATTCCTTATGCTGAATAATTAACAGGTGACTTGGAGGTTGAAAATTACAAGCATGTAAGCAAATATGAAGCTGAGTTGATAATATAGTTAACATAAGAGCGCTTCTTGACATGTCTCTCTCTTTTTCTTTTTTTTTTTGGGAATCAGTAAAGAAAGTCATGCATCCTCCACTAAGAGTAGCTTCATATTACTATCTCCTCCTAAATTAAAGCTATTTTCTTATTTCAAATAACCAGACAAAATTGTCTTCCTAAATTTCATTTTGTCATGTGTTGAGCTACAAGAAGTGCGTTAAGTGCATTGGCTATACCAATCTAACGGACTACTCTTGCTGAATTTCAAAGGCATACCTTTCAAACTGATAACTTCAGACAGTAACACCCAATTAGGAAAATTCCAGCCCTTCAAATAGGATCCTTGTATATGTATGATAAGGTCACCTTTATAGTAGTCTCTATTCTCTACATGTGGTTTTCAAAATGACACACAATCCTGATGGCAAGAGTTTTTCATTTTTCAGGAGATAGAATCAGCAATTTAAATTCGTCGTGATTAAGGTCTGTTCAGCTCATATGAGATTCAAACCACTTGAAGATTTTATCCGAATGCACACTAGTCATCTCATGATACGCAAATGCAAGGTTTAGCTCCTCCTGGACATGAGGTACCAGATGCTTATCCACCAAAAAAGTTTTCTTCTCCTGAAGCACCTTTCTCCACTTTGTTACGCGTCCGTCTTTCTTCATATATCCATTGTGATCAATAAATCCCTCTGCGCGAAAGAATTCGAATAACCTTTGGGAAAGGCTCTGATCAAGACCTGGAACTCTATCTGCTAAAATGTTTGGTGATAATGGGAACTCCATGCACTCAACAACATCAGCAGGAATCCCTTTCTCTTTCAAGATCTCCACATATTCATCAATTTTCTGCTGCCTATAAAGATCTTTTGGCATGTGAACAAATAGCGTAGGCGGGTAGTGCTCATCAACATCGAGTTTCTCAAACATTCCCTCAGCAATCATGATGACAATACTATTAAACTTCATAATGGTTGGAAGCAAAGATACAAAATATCCACCAGACGAAGCACCAAGAGCCACCAGGGGAAGTTTCTGAAGCTTCTCTTTACCAAGAAACCATTTGATAATGTCTTTGACTACTAACACTTCCTTACCATGATAAGTCCAACATCTTTCAGCACTCGAAACGGCGATCACGGCAAAACCCCGAGCAAGGGCGTTAAGGACAAGCAGCCGTTCTTCGGGCAAACCAACGCAATCAGGGCACTCAGGGGATCGGTCCCAAAAGTTAACGGCACGGCCATTGCAACCATGGGCCAGAAAGAGAACACCTTTAGGTGCTTCAGGAACTTGCCAAATCACATCTGTTCCATTCCTGGTCTCTCTTGTTGGCTTCAATTTCACCACCGAGTCAAAGCTATTCCACTTTTGTTGAAGTATTTCAGAAGCTAAACTTGTTTTCTGGCCATCACCAATTTCATGAGCAAAATTAGGTTTTCCATCATCATTCTGAAACACTACAGAAACAACCACTAAAACTAGCATCAGCATCAATCCAAGAGAAATGACAAGCAAAGGGACCCTGCAATTCTGAGAACCATTCCATGACCTGGATTTGAAACCACGCCTCATCATGATTCCACAAGAGGATGAACCAATGAAACTCTTCACACTGAATTCACAACAAAACAGAGCAATTTAAAACATATACCAAAAACTGAGTTTACTTTGTTTAATTCTTTTTCTTTCTCACATCTTCTTCACTTGTAGAGTGTTCCATACAATAATACAACTAAAAAGTTAAAACCCTACTATCTTAATTGCAGATTAAAAAAAAAAATTCACCAAAAATTCATTGCAGAATATATGTAAGACACAATGGATTTCATGCATCATTCAAATCAGAGAGAAAGAGAGAGTGGTGAGATACTTACATGGAATCATGTGGCGAAACTGAAGATTTGATTTGTGTTGTTGAACGTTGAGTTCAGTTGAGTTGGGAGCGTTGAATCTGATGCATTCAGATTCAGCTAAGTTTGATGTGTTAACTAACAGTTACTAACACAAACTAATTTTTTTTAATCATGATCATGGGCTTAGGTCCATTGTGGATTAAAAACTCTATTGGGCTTATCAACACTCTATTGGGCCGTCTAAAATTGATGCTTTTTTGGTAGTGTAATACATACAGTAAAAGGCCCATTTAATAAAAAAGAAGTTTTCTTTAAAAAAAACGCAAAATAATGAATAAATGATAATTGTTTAGATAAAATGAAAATAAGTTGCTAACCCAAAAAAAAGAAAATGAAAATAAGTTATGTCCAAAAAAAAAATGAAAATAAGTTTCTATTGATATTAAGGAGGGGGACTGAGAATGGGAGAAATAAATAATAAGAAAATAACAATGATGCAACTTAAAAGATTGATTAACATCATTAACACATTTTAAATATTTAATTATTAGCTATCATATAGTAATTTAAATCCTTTTGTGGGAAATTGGTGATAATGGCTTTTAGATAATGATTCACTAGCCACGGGCAACACGAGACATGAAGGGAATGACATCATTGAAACTATTTTGAATTAATTACACATTAATATTTGATAGTTGACTATAATAATCAACACAATAATTAGTTTCATGAAGAGGATATATCCTTTTCCATGATTATTTACAGAAAAATATATATATCGGTCTGCATCAAAGATGGAAAAAGAAAAAATTGTGACCAAAATCTCATAATCTAGTAATAATAAAATAATAAGTTAAAGGAATGTCTCGTGTTCCATGTGAGAAACTTTTAGAGACATACACACAATAATAATGAAAAATATAAATAGGGAACAACATTCTAACTACATTTCCACCAACTACTCACTCCCTCATAGTTTTTCAATTTTCTATCTTTTTAGTTTCCCTTCTCACCCTCAAATCCATTTCTTCCTCTTCAATCTTCACAACCTTAAGTAAGTTAATCTCAAATCATTGTGAAAATTATTTACATCTATACATGTTAGTATAAATAATTTTTTTTAAATAATATTTTTTTGCCACAGTACTAGTATAAATATACTGATAGCTAAAAGTGTTGGTCAATACAGCTTCGAATAATTTTCGAAGTATATACAAACTCATTTAATGTAACTTTATGCAACTTTTTTTTCCGTGAATTCAATAAAAACATGAGATTAGCATGTTCCTTTAATTTTTCTTGTTAATTTGATATTTGATTTGATTAGAAATTCATTGTGTGACATTGTGGAAAATTTGTGCAGAGAAATAATGGCTACAACAACAACATACAATCCAAAGAACATTCTGATAACTGGAGCAGCTGGTTTCATTGCATCACATGTATGCAACAGGCTAATCAGAAACTACCCTGATTACAAGGTTGTTGTTCTTGACAAGCTTGATTACTGTTCAAACCTCAAGAACCTGCTTCCATCAAGATCCTCTTCAAATTTCAAGTTCATCAAGGGAGATATATGCAGTGCTGACATTGTTAACTACATTCTCCTCACTGAGTCCATTGACACCATAATGCACTTTGCAGCACAGACTCATGTTGATAACTCCTTTGGAAACAGCTTTGAGTTCACTCAAAACAACATCTATGGAACTCATGTTCTCTTGGAAGCTTGCAAAGTTAGTAGTGGACAAGTTAAGAGGTTCATCCATGTCAGCACAGATGAAGTTTATGGTGAGAAACACTACCATGCACAAATACTCCATTTTTACTCCTCTATGCATATATGCATCAAATATTGCTATGTTCGGTAAATGTTTCAGAATAGAAATACTAAGACGAATACAATATAGAGAAATTTTTATATTTGTCTCCTTTATAGAAATTATTTTTTCGTATTTCTGTTTTGAGATAGTTAGTAAATTTTTCATAAATTTATGGTATTTAGTGTACAATATTACACTTTACTGTATTTAATACCTACCAATGACGCAGTTTTTATGATCGACAGGTCTAAAATTTGACGCCAGATGGTTTTAAAAGGAAGAATTTCAATACAAGACAGATAAAAAGAGAAAAAAAAATTATGTCAAAAGTTCACCCAAACCTAAAACAAAATCTTTTGTGAAAAGACATGTTAGAGATATAACAATTTGTGTAATTCTTTGTATCGACTTAAACTTTTCATAACTTTATTGTATCCACGTAATATCAGAGTTTTTATAGTTGAAAAGTCTAGAGTTTGATGTTTGATGACTTCAAAGGAAAGAAGTTTAGTATAAGGCAAATTGCGTGAAGAGACGTGTTAGAGATATAACCATTCACGTGATTTTTCGTATTGAGTTAAACTTTTGAGAATAGTGATTTATCTAATCGTATTTGATATTTGTATTCGTATTTGTGCAACATAGGTGAGACAGATGAGGATGCAGTGGTAGGAAACCATGAGGCATGTCAACTTCTGCCAACAAATCCATATTCAGCAACAAAAGCTGGTGCTGAGATGCTTGTAATGGCTTATGGCAGATCCTATGGTTTACCAGTTATAACCACAAGAGGGAACAATGTGTATGGCCCTAACCAGTTCCCTGAGAAGCTGATTCCAAAGTTCTTGCTGTTAGCCATGAATGGGAAGCCACTACCAATTCATGGAGATGGATCAAATGTGAGAAGCTATCTCTACTGTGAAGATGTTGCTGAGGCCTTTGAGGTCATTCTCCATAGAGGTGAAGTAGGACATGTTTACAACATTGGCACAAAGAAGGAGAGAAGAGTGATTGATGTTGCAAGGAACATTTGCAATTTGTTCTCTTTGGATCCTGATACACAGATCAAGTTTGTTGAGAACAGGCCTTTCAATGATCAGAGGTACTATTTGGATGATCAGAAGCTCAAGAGTTTGGGGTGGTTTGAGAGAACAACATGGGAAGAAGGACTGAGAAAAACAATGGATTGGTATGTTGAGAATCCTGATTGGTGGGGTGATGTTTCTGGTGCCTTGATTGCTCATCCAAGAATGTTAACTATGCCTGGAGTTGATGATGAAAAGAACAACAACAATGATTCTAATGTTGCTGCTGTTAAGAACAATTCTAAAATGGTGGTTCCAAATGCAAGGAACAATGTGAATTCTTCTTCTGCTAACAAGGCATCTGTGAAGTTCTTGATATATGGTGGTGGAGGATGGATTGGAGGACTTGTTGGGAAGATTTGTGAGAATCAAGGGATACCCTTTGAGTTTGGGAAGGGGAGTTTAGAAGATAGGTCACAAATCTTGGTTGAGATTGAGAGGGTTAAGCCAAGTCATGTTTTTAATTTTCATGGTGTGAATAGTGCATTGAATTTGAAGTGGTTTGAGGCTAACAAAACAGAAACTATTGGTGCTGATGTTGTTGGTGTGCTAACATTGGCAGATGTCTGCAAGAACCATGGTCTTCCCATGATGAATTATGCCTTTGGTGCCAATTTTGAAGATAAACCAAATTCTAATGATTCTTTCTACTCTA
This sequence comes from Stylosanthes scabra, assembly GCA_036250425.1. Taxonomy (NCBI): domain Eukaryota; kingdom Viridiplantae; phylum Streptophyta; class Magnoliopsida; order Fabales; family Fabaceae; genus Stylosanthes; species Stylosanthes scabra. The sequence continues at coordinate 20,365 of JASCZI010061209.1, forward strand.
AAACCCAAGCCAAGGTGAGTTCCAAAAATTATGCAGTATTCTTTCTAGTTTATAATTTTTATAATTCAAAGTATGCTTTTGTCACAGATGTTTACGATTTTTTAAAACAATTTTGTCCAAAACATTTTCGATCCGTGTAAAAAGCATTCCTGCATGCTAAATCTGTCTAAAACGTTAGGAACAAAATTGAAAACATTCGAGAATAATTATGAACAAATAAAAAACATAAGGACAAAATAACATACTTTATTCTTTTAAAAAAGATTAATAAATTAGTAAATTAGTAACCCTAAATTCTAATATACCATTATATGAGCCAATTTAGATAATAAATATAAAATACGAAAATTTTAGCTGACGTGTGAATATATGATTAGATGTCTGATGTTGTTGATGCACAAAAACTATTTGTCTTTTACCCTCTTTAAACTTGGTGTAGGTTGAAGAGCTTCTAAAGGACTATGAAAATGTATGCACCCTCAAAATTCAATTCCCAGTGTCCTCTGATCTTAACAATCCACACAACTTCATCACCAAGATGACAAGGTCTGATAAAGTGGCTAATGTTGCTGCTAGCATCACTGTTTTGGATGAACTTCTTCCAATTTCAATTGAGATGGCACAAAAGAATTTCAAGGGTGTTTGGGACTTAACAAATCCAGATACTGTGACATGCAATGAGGTGCTTGAGATGTACAAGGATTATATTGATCCTTGTTTGAAGTGGAACAATTTCACACCTAAAGAAGAGGCTCAATTCACTTCTTCTCAATACACCAATGGAGTTGATGCATCAAAATTGAAGAAGGAATTTCCTCAGCTCCTCTCTGCTAAAGATTCTTTGATTAAATATGTCTTTGAGCCAAAGAAGAAAAGCTTAGTGCATTGATTAATTAATGCCACAATTATGAATATGCACAAATGCATATATATACACTTATACACATAAATGGTGTCATTTTTAGTTTCATTCTTGGACTCTATTTTTTTTTTTTTTGGTTAAAGTATCATTATGTCTTGTAAGTTACTTTATGATTATTGTATTGCTTTTTTATGTATTATTTTTTTAATTGTTCATGAAAATAATATCTGAATTTTTTTCAGTCAAGGCAATAAAAATGAGCTAGATGTTACATTTGAGGTTTAAGTTTCTCTAGTCTGTTTTTCTCCTCTTATTTTCTTTTTTTATTTTTAATGTTTATCTCAAATACTCAATTCTTTATGCCTAGTACACATTTAACGTTAGGGATAATGGTCAAATCGGTTCTTCAAAGATATCGCAATTTTTAAATTGATCCTTCGACTAAAAATTGTATCTTTTAGGAACTAATATGACTAATAAAATCTTTCGAAAATCAATTTAAAAAACGCGATATCTTTCAAATGCCGATTTGAACATTAACCTAATTTTCCTTTGACGATACAATTTTGTTTATTTTGCACGAAAATTTTACTAGTTCTATAAAATTGCATATCCTAAACAAGGAATAATATTAGGTGAACAGATTATTGTTCGATCAAATTTTCAACTAAGTGTCTTAAAAGAATTTTAAAAATAATGCAAAAAAAATCAATCTTCTTTTTTATCTTCTTCCTCACTCCTCCGATGCTCCTTATTCATAATTTTTCTCCCCTTCTTTTATTATTGCATTTTTATGTCTATTTAGTTTTTGTTACTCTCCTCTCCTTTTTCTTCTTATTGTTCTGCTTCCTGAGAGGGAGAAATAGGGAAGAAAAAAAAAAAGAGAAATAGAACAGAAAATCAGAGAAAGAAATAAGTAAAAAAATACATAATTTCTGTATTTTTATCCCAAATCTTATGTATTTTTTTCTTCAAAATATGTTTTTTTCCCAAAAAATATTGTGTTTGTTATACAGTTTTCTATACTTGATTTCATAAAATTTCTAAATGCAACATTATTATATGAGAATATACTTGTCTATATATCACTTAATTAATTCAATATACTGAAAATATTAATTCCTATATACTTCTATAATATAATCTAGTTGACTAGTTATAAAAAAAAATACTAAAAAATTAGTTGACCCTGTATATATCCACACAACATATAGTTGTTATAGCAAGACAACACAAGGCCAATTTCCCATGGCTTAATGAATTGTGCCCAAACATGGAAAGCTATTAATACTTAAATAATTAAGCACCCAATGATATATATGATTCAGCATTCAGAATTTACTATGCTCACTTTTTGCAACCCTTTTCTATATTGTGCATGACCTACCATTAAACTCAACCCATGTGAATTCATTTCAAATTACACATCAAGATAACATCAACCAATTATTCAGCTAATAATAATAATAATAATAATAATAATAATAATAATAAAGATAAACTTCTAATTTATCACTAATATTTGAGATAAATTTTATTTTAATTCTTAACGTTTAAATTGTCATATTTTAATAAAAAAAAATTTAATTGGATTCAATTAAGTTTCTGTTAGAAATTGAATGGAAACTTAATGTCATAGCTCACGTTATCATTTTGTACAATTTTTTTTTTTTTTGGTTGTCTTGGTCACTTTGCATATATTACATTGATGATGAGTTTACACAATTTCTACATTGCATTTATCATATAAAAAAAAAAGTTAAGGCAAAAAAAATTAAAAGAAAAAAAAATCCTTATGGATAAAGTAAATATATGTATAGAAAAAAAAAAGTGAATATATGGATGCAAAGAGAATGAAATGCAACTTGCTTAAATATGATTTTAATGATCATCATCATTCATTCATAGTAGTAGTACTGATGTGGCTGTGGCACATGTCTAATTGGGCCCCAGCCTTCATGTTCCCACCTTGTTTTGGGCCAAGAAAAGGGGAGCAATATTGGGTATTTCCTGGGCCCATAGTTGGCCCACTTGGACCTTGTTGCATGTTCTCTAAAGAGCTAACAAAGAAGAAAGAACAAATTAAATTAAAACCTCAACCATGTGAATGTTTCCATGCTTTTCCTTCACATTTGTTCCATCAAGTTTAGCTTTTTGACCTTATACCCTTAACCACATTAAATTCCCCTCTAGTAATATGATAGGTATTTTGTTTTCTAATTTTATTTTGTATATATACTCATTTTCCATTGATGAATAATAGATCGAGGAGAAGTACATATATGTTAATTCAATAATGTGAGAAGAATCATAATTAATAGTGAAATACAAATCATACATTGTTTGAAAGGAAAAAAATTGAATTACTTTTATAGGTATTATATACAATTTTTTTTACAATAATTATTGTATAAAATTATTTAGACTCGTATTGAATAAGAAGATTAGTCGATTATAGGTTAAAAATTCAGCCAATAATTTAAATTGAATGTTCTATTTTCTTATATTTTAAATGTTTTATTTCTAAAAACAAAACAAAATTAGTTGATGATTATTTTAAATTTCGAATATTATATAATTTTTATTGTGTACGGTATATAAATAATTATTATAAATATTTTATTTTCTATGGATTGATTTGTTGGTTAAAAAATATTCGTTTGCTATAATTTTTCTTAATGATGAGACACTTTGGAACTTGGAATGTTGACAAGTTTTAACGGAAGCCCTAAAATCAAGGTAGATATAGTACTAACTAAATAGGTGCATGGTGAAGAAGTACATTAAGTCAAATTAAATAACTTTTTTTTTTTTACAAGAATTAAATAACTTGAAATATTGGTAACTGCATTAACTACTTCGTTTCTTGATATTTTTTTCTCCCTTTTGTCTAGTTATGTATTCATGAAATTATTTCTTGAATATTCTTAATATTATACGTTATGGCTCATAAATTACATTCTATTCTTAGGTGATTAATGTTTAAATTTATTCTTTTAAACTAATTGGTCTCCAAAACTTTCAATTACATAACATTTATATGATGTATATTTTTAAAGTGATTTCTTATCATTTATTTAGTTGTAAAATTAATCTACGTGTACCACTATACATCTTTGTATATATTTATTTTTAATATAAAAATATAAGTATTAGTAAAATAATATATATAGAGATATACAGGGATACATATAGCATTATCGTTAATTGTATATGTAATTTATTGGTCGTATTTTACTTCGTATATATAATTGTCAATTTGAAAATTCCAATAAGAAAAAAGAAATAAAAGTAAATATATATATTCTACCCAGAAAAACAAAGTCTATTTAACATTAAAAGATTATAGTACATCATTTTTTAACTAAGAAATTATAAATATGCATGCGTGGTGAAGTATGTATGTGTTGAATTATGTCGGCAGGCATAAAATATGTGTTGTGATGATAATAACCAGAAAAGCCATGCATGATTCGTATCAACTATCAATAATAGAGCAAATGATGATGTCAAAACATTTATAATAAGTACCATGCTCATTGAAAAATAATAAAAATAATATTATATATATACAGACATAATAAATTTATTCAAGACATAATAATTAAGAAATTAAGCATATTATTTGTGGATATATTCACATTACTAATATTTGAACAAAATAAGGATTTTTCATTTTTGTAATGCAAAAATAAATAAATAGGCCTTTAATTTGAGCAATGCAACATAAAATGCAAAATCTCAAATAATAGACTGTGCAACAAGACATCCTTATCCATTTTATTATCAAACTGGTAATAATGTCGTGTGTCACAACGACATTATCCTTAATGCATGCAGAAACTATTTTCTCTTACAACAATTTTAAACGTAAATTATTTATTTTCATGATAAATAAAAGACATTTTTTATGGCAAACATAAAATTATTTATGTGCTAATTCTTATTATTTAATATCGAAATGATTTTTTATACACCTAGTTATAAAAATTAATAATTTTGTTAGACTTAGTTACATAAAATAAATATACACTTAGCATTACCATTTCTATTATATATATAAATAAATATATAATATAATATATTCGTATCTAAATTTAGTATGATCTAATTTTATTTGGACCAAAAGTAAATATAATAATATATAAGAAGATTTAACTATTTTGTAATCTATAATGGTAATAAAAATTTATTGAATTTTTTTATGCATTAGAAATAAAAAATTTTATTTTTAATAAAATATTTTTTATAATTATCTTAAAATGCATTTTATTTTAAGTCATAAGATAACCATATATATATATATATATATATATATATATATATATATATATATATAT
>JASCZI010061210.1:9408-26221 GCA_036250425.1 Stylosanthes scabra
AACACTTTTACATTTTAGTGTAAAAACCTTAGTTACAAATATTATATTTTCTTGTAATGTGCCTATATATACGTAATTAAGGGTGCGATTGTTTCTAGAGATTGAGATTGGGAGACTGGAACTCAGTATTGTGTTTGGTTGACAGAGATTGAAATTAAAATTTCAGTCTCAATGTGTAAAATTTGAGTATTTTCAATAACTCCAAATAGTGGGGACTGGGGGATTGAGGACTGAGATCAAAACTTTAAAAATATTTTTTTACTGAAATACCCTTATTCAACATTAAAGTTTTCAATACTAATCTCCATTATTCCTCCATCAACTTAATTTAATCTCTATATCTCAGTCTCTGTCTTCTAATAAATTTTAAACCGAACATAATAATAAACTTAATTCAATCTCAATCTCTCAGTTTCCGTCTTCTAGTCTCAGTCTCTCCCAAACGTACTAAGAGACATTCCCATGCATACTAATTTCTTGACAAGTACATAATTTGTACTTATTGCAAGTGTTATTAGTTTAGTTTGATTTGATTCCAACAATCACTAATAATAATACACTTTGACTTTAAATCAGTGGATTCTGCATGATTGGAACGACAAAGAATGCATGAACATACTGATGAAATGTAAGGAAGCAATCACAAAGAAGGGCAAAAAGGGGAAAGTGATTATCATAGACATGGTGGTCGATGATGAGGACAATAATAATAAGAAAGATGATGAAGTTGAAACACAACTCTTCTTTGACATGCTGATGATGGTGGAAGTCGGTGGAAAGGAGAGAAGTAAAAAAGAATCGATCCAGTTATTTTTTAAAGCTGGTTTCAATGACTACAAAATAATTCCAATTTTAGGGTTAAGGTCTGTTATTGAGATATATCCCTAATAAATACTTTATCACCTAATAATAATAATAATAATAATAATAATAATAATAATAATAATATATTATTATGAGAAATACAAAATCAACTTGATGAAAGTGAGAGTGTGAAAATGTTAGTTATATATTTATTTTATTCAATTAAATTTAATCAAGTCATTAATTTTTATATCAAATAAAAAATAATTTTAATATTAAATAACACAAAAATAACATATAAATAATTTTTTATTTGACATCAAAATATTTTTTATGTATAATAAAAATAAATAACTTAATTGACAAAATAAATATACCTAAAATTACAATAATTCTACGTGAACAAGTGATTTTGACAACCAAGTGCAACCAAGTGATTCATTTTTATACTAAATAAAAGACTATCAAATAGAACCTTATTTAGGTGCACTTTTTTACACCATTTGACATCGAAATAATATTCTATTTAGCATAAAAACAAATCACTTAGTTGCACTTGGTTGGCTAAAACAACTTGTTCATATAGCATTACCCCTAAAATTATTATTTTCATTTTCAAACCAAGCCAAATAATTTACACGGAGTAGTGTGTAACAAATTATTACTTTAATTTGTATCTCGTCACATGTTTAGTTAGAATAAAAGATGGTTACACTCAATTTTATATCTGTCATATTATATTTCTTTAATAAAATATTCAGTGTTTATCTATGTCCATTGTGTGTAAATTTAAAATTTTGTTAGAGATCCAATTTTCTAAGATAACTATCCATTATCAACAAACATAGTTTGTTTAGCCAAGTTAAAGTTTGATTGAAGCAAGCCCCTCTTCTATTCAAGTAGTACAAGAAGATTATGTCATTAATTATTTATTAGAGTAGTAAGTGGTGGTAATAGATTTGGAGTAATGATGGGAAGTTCGTGATAATTTGGAAGAAGAGTAAAAGAGGGGCTTGGAACCACCATCTCCGTATTGAGACAACTAGATAGAAGAATTGCAAAAAGGAAGTAAATGGTGGGACGAACATACAACGATAGCTACGGCTATTCTTGACGGATTAATTACAAATTTTAAATATAAGGATTAAATTGCAATTTTAATGAAATTATAAGGATTAATTTTATAATTCATTATAATTTGGATATAATAGGTTTATAATCTATCCAAATTTTAAATTTTATAATTTAAATAATTTCATTTATTAATTTTTTCTAATACTGAATTAAAATTATATATGTTTTTATATTTTATTATTTACATGGATTATGCTGCTATTAAAGATATTAGTAACCAGTAAAAATTCAGTCACATAAAAAAGAATATTTATAAAATTATATGTATATTTGATTTTCGAAATTTCTTAATTGTGTAGTATAGACATTCTGTTTTTAATGTTTTGAATGTTATTTATTTTTAGTTAATAAAATATTAGTTATTTATAGTTTTTCAAAAATTAATCATTTTAAAATTTTAATTTCGTGTACTCATGAATAATTTTTATGTATTATTTTTTCAGTTCTTGTTAATTTTTTATTCATTAATTTTTATCAAAAAATAATTAATCTAAATATTTTATCATTCAAAAAGTTTGACCAATGATGCCACCTTCCGCCACACTGCCAATAGCGGACACCCATGTCCCGAACCATTGAAGTAGGGTGGTATCGCAGCAGCTTAAGGGGAGCCACTTGGACGAGGTCAAGAGGATGGTACCTTATCTTAGCTTGTGGGAGACTCCGACTATATCTCAGGTGGCTGCCATTGAGGCTAACGAGCTACCAAGGTGCTCTTTAAGGCTTCCACTACTGGGTCAAAGGTTAGTAGTGGCTGACTTATGGATAGCATGAACAATGGTATCCAATCTAAAACTACCATGTCAACACAGCCTTTGGTGCTACTCGTCGTTGCTTAATCAAACAAGAAGGTGGCTTGCAGAAGAGCTCATTAGGTAGCTATCTTTGTTATTATTTATTTATTTATTTATTTATTATTATTATTATTATTATTATTATTATTATTATTATTATTAGCTTCCTTCTTTCATTACAGATTTAACTCTAACAACGTAGATACGTAATAAAGTTTGTATAAAAAGATGTTTTAGTATAATTTAAATCTATTTGAAAGATAAGATAGATACAATTAATTTATAATTTGGATGTAATATATTTATATATAACCTATACAAATTTTAAATTTTATAATTTAAATAAATTATTAATTTAAAAAAAATTGAATTAAAATTATGTATATTTTTATATTTTATTATTCATGATGTTTACAATAGTAGTTAAAAAATTAATATTTTAAAATTTTAATTTTCATGTACTCATTAATTTTGATGTACTCATTTTTAATTGTACTTATCAATTTTGTACTCATTAGTTTTTATGAAAAAATAAATAATTTTAATATTTGACCATTCAAAATAATTTGATTTACACTTGAAATCATATAAGAACAAAAGAGATATATTTATTTTCTGAATTTGATCATTCAATGATAACCATTTTAAATATCCTAAATTTATAATTTATTAAATATTTTAAAATTTTATAATTTTTCAAAACTTGTATATTTTAGCCATTAGTGTAAAAAAATAAGTAATAAAATATAAAAATATAGATAATTTTAATTCATTTTTAGAAATTAATAATTAAAATTATTTAAATTATAAAATTTAAAATTTGGATAGAATTTAAACATATCACATCTAAAGCATACCATATTATATCTACTCTACCTTACCAATTGATCCACATGGTACTACAAACACCCTTTTTATATTATAATTAGAAATGTTTTCTTTTTAAGTAAATAGTTCTGGTAAAATAGGTTTTTTTTTTTTTTGGGCTAATTTAAAACTTTATTATTGCTAACATAAATTAGCCTATCTTTTGTGGGTTACACCAAAACTTTAAAAACATATGTTATGCTCAACCCAAAAACTTGAAACAGTTTCATTTAATTTTTGATAAACTGAAACAGTTTTCTTTATTATTATACACACTCACTCAGAACCCATATTAAGTGGTTCTTGAAATCTGACCAAATGTCCAAATAAAAAATCTATAAGAAAAACAGAACTTGGAAGGCAAAAGAAAAAAACATGTTTTTTGGACAAATGAGTTAACAAATACTATAGCTCTTGATCCATAGACTTGTCTTGTCCAGGACTAACTAAATGAAGTAAATTTTTTTTCTCACCTAAAATTAAATTAAATCTTTTGTCCAACAAAAAGTAAATGTTTCAATTTCTTTAAGTCCAAAAAGTCACAAAAAAATGTTCTTCCACTCCAAGAAAAATGTTTAAAACTTTTCTACTTAGTGGCTGAGGCTATGTACGGCCTTTCCTCTCAAAATGCCACACCCAAGTTCAACTTTTGATTTGGGTGGGTGAAAAGAAGAATGTGTGTTACGAGTCTAGGATCGAAAGTTATTCAATCCATGAAAAAAAAAAAGTTTTTACATGTATTTTTTTCTAGACCAATAGCTGAAGTTAAAACTGTTTTTATTTTTTTTTTTTTAGCAAAGTTAAAAATTTTGTGATTGAGTTTTTGCTATATTCAGTTTTCATTTTTAAGAAATTATTCAATACAAATACCTGATAAAAAAAAAAAAAAGTAAACTATATAAGTCTAGTGGAAAACAATTTTACGATGTAGAAATTTGATTAGACATGTCTATAAAGTCTAAACTGTAAAGATGTGATTATAAAAAATGTGTAGGAACTCACTTAATTAATATTTGAAGAAAATAATATACATCTCTAAAATAATTTATATACCTGCTATATGTATCCTACATGAAAACAGAAAGATTCATGCTTACAAGTTACAATAATACTGCTTATAGGCTTGGCAATGAGCTTGATAGGGGCGGGTTTTTGTCCTACCCGACTCTGCCCCCTCCAATTTTTATTCGTATAAAATCCATCCCACCTCGCCCCATCCTACGAGTTGTCAAAGTTTGTAAGGCAATTTATCCTTACGGATTTGATTGTACTGATTGTACCTTGTGTCTTCTGACTTAATTTGGGATGTATTTTTCTTAATGGCAATATCGAAGGAGGAATTATTCTCCATCTGAGTTAGGGATTTACTCCCCTTAATCTGGGTTGAATTGCTTTGAATGATCGAAAAAAAATTCATCCTGCATATACCTATGTCGCCCCTACCTGTCCATATAATTTTCAAAATTTAATAAATAAATTTAAATTTTAAAATTTATATATGATCATGATAACTTCCAAACATAAATTAAAAAAAATAAGGGTTATACAATATTTACAACATTTTTAAAAAAGTTAATATTAAATCACTAAATAAATTTAACATAATAATAATTAAAATATTAAATATTACAACAAATTATAAAAATTTAAAAATTTTAATATATATATATATATATATATACCGAGCGGATCCACCCTAATAAACTGACCCCGCAAAAAAATCCGCCCCGGTAAAATCTCGCCTGCAGGGTGGGTAATTACTCGGTCGCGGTGGGTACCAGCGGCTACGGGCCCCTACTGCTCCATGGAGGTTTCTGGGATAAGTACAAATGAAATATAATTATAATCACAAAAGCATTCAAGTATTTTCTTATAACAAGCTAAGCAAAAGAGTGATTCAAAATTTCAAAGGGGGTCCAAGCTATGTATGGTTCATAAACAAGAAAAATATCTGACTGGCCCACAACAATCTTCTTATTAAGATTACGTATAACTGACGACACAAGTTACCTCATAAACGAACCTAATCAAATATAACCCAAATCCGAATTCCTAGTTTCTGTGAAGTGTGAAACAGAGTCTGTATATATAAGAGCAGAGAATGACATGAGCTATGAGATCAATTTGTTACGGACTGGCCAGGTAGGAGAGTCTACTTAAAATAAAGTCTTAAGGGAAAGACAGAAAAGAGTATCTTGATAAAATAAAATAGAATCACAATAAGATCCCACCAAGATTTTAATCACCTTATACTATATAAACAAGGGTAACATTCCCTTATTATATATAATCCTAATTTTACCAAAGTGTACACCTCTTATAATTATTTGTTCTAAGTGTACACCTCATCATCACCCAGCCACAGTATGTGGATTCCTGCAGCATGTTTAAATTAACACTTAATAGTTTCATAATACAGCTTCATTTTCTGTCAATCTCCGCAATTAATTGAGGCGTGTAATTAATCTGACATGTCCCTTTAGCAAAACCCAAAATGTTAATAATAAATGTTTTCTGAATACATATTACATATGTTACCTGCATGTCTTCTCTTCTCACAAACAACACAATCTTTCAAAGCATAGGTGGTTGATATAAAAACACATTTTAATATGTACAACCACATAGGTGGTGGGATTATTTATTAACTACATTTTCTAACATAAACTTTTTTTTGTACCTGCAAGTGTCAAATTTGAAATTATAAATAAGATGGGTTAACTTATCAGTGGACTAACCTAAGTATTGTTACATTATTTCATTTTAATTATTTTAATTATATTACGTGTATACTAAAATTCAGCTCCCCTATATTTGTTCATCATCTTGTAATTATTTTATTTAAATTTGATTATTCTATTATGTCAAATTCGATTTTTCTCGTGACTATTTAGTTGAAAAATTGTATAAATAAATATATAAATATCTATGAAACATCAATACTGACATAAATATGACATAACACAACATATGACTCGCGATCACATCAATTTTATTTTTTATGATATAGAAACATGACATATATATAAAATACAATGCATTTCTTTTAGAAAAATATATTTTTTATTTTTTTATTGATACTAAAATACAAATGAATATTTTAAAGTATTTTTAACTTTTTTAAATGACGTAAAATATTTAAAATAATTTTTAGTTTTAAAATATAATAATATATATAATTTTTAAACTCATTTAAAAAATATATGTTAATAAAAAAGTTGGACACTAGATTATTTTTGAATGTGTCATGTATGCTCAAAGAAGTATTTTTTTTTTAATTAGGATATAATCGAAAAAAAAAAAAAACACGTATGTCGAATAAGTTCTGTTTTAGAAGCTCTTTTCTAGCGAATTATTATAATTTTTTTTCCTTTGTCCTTCTTCATTTACTTTATTCCTAGGATATAAGGACTCACACCCCAAGCTATCTTTGTGAGTTAAGAAGTGCAACAAGTTTCAAAATCTTGTGCTATCTAAGCTTCTTCTCTTAAACAAGAATAATGGCTTCTTCAACTACCTTTAATCAATGGTTGAGTCTTGTGGGAATCATTTGGCTCCAAGCCATAAATGGAACAAACACAAACTTCCCAGCATACTCATCACAGCTAAAGCAACTCCTCTCAATCTCCCAAGTTCAACTGAACAACCTCGCTTTCGCCTCGGACGCCGGAAAACTCTTCGGCTTCTTCTCTGGCATGGCGGCGATTTACCTTCCCCTTTGGCTTGTTCTAATGATTGGAACAACACTTGGTTTGGTTGGCTATGGTGTTCAATACCTATTCACAACAAACCAAATCTCTTCTCTGTCCTACTGGCATGTGTTCTTGCTAACAGTTATAGCAGGAAACAGCATTTGCTGGATCAACACTGTTTGCTATGTTGTCACAATTAGGAACTTCTCATCTGATCAACAAGTCGCTGTTGGAATCACAACAAGCTACCAAGGATTAAGTGCTAAGATTTATAACACCATTGTTAATGCTGTTTCCATGCAGAACAAAAGAGCTACAACTTTTCTGCTTCTAAACTCTGCCATACCTTTGATTGTTGGACTAATAGCTTCTCCTATGCTTAGAGAAATTGATGATGATGCTGCCACCACAAGGAGGAGTAAAAAAATGGGTGTTGGGTTTGTTGTTATGTTTGTTATTACAATTGCAACTGGGGTTTATTCTGTGATCACAAGCTTGGAATTTGTATCTAGTAAAATATCTCAAAAGGGTAACCTTTTTGGTATTGTAGTGACCCTCTTGATCCCTCTATTAGTCCCATTTTCAATGAAGATCTATGAACTTGTTGGATCATGGCAAACAAATAGAGAGAATTCATTAAGGGTATGTGTGGAAGAGAGCAATAATAATAGTGAAGTGAAAGAGAGTGAAGAAGAAGAGCATGTTGATAATAATGAAAAAGTAGTAATTAGTAGAAGCAGAGAAGAGATTGAAGTGAAGTTGATGATTAGAAGAATAGATTTTTGGCTATATTTCTTTGTGTATTTGTTTGGTGCAACACTTGGTTTGGTGTTTCTTAACAATTTGGGACAAATAGCTGAGTCAAGGGGTTGCTCTGGCACTTCTTCTTTGGTGTCTTTGTCTTCATCGTTTGGATTCTTTGGAAGGCTCATGCCATCTCTTATGGACTACTTTTACAGGTAAACTTATAAAACATTTATGGTCATTACATTCATATATATTTCATCAAATAATTCATGATTAGCTATTTAAATAAAGTTTTAGTTGATCAACAATTCTACTTAGTGAATAGTGATGAGATGGTAAATTTTGTCACTACTCCAATTGCCATGCAAACTAATTGAAAGATGTTATGAATTTACTTTTAGTTAATATTCTATTATTGAAAAATGCATTTTTTTAATGCACTTTTGGTGTTTACCCTAATTGTTAATCACATAAATTATATTCTTTTTATTTTCCACTTGTGTTTCCTTTATTTTCTTTTCCCTTTTTCTTTCCTCTTACCATATTCAACACCAAAACAAGTTCAAATAATAAAATCTTGTCTCATTTTTCATTCAACAGAAAATGCTATCGAGAAAAAGAACAAGTCGAGTATTATTTCTTAAACTAATGTTTTTAATTTGTTTTATGTTAACTATGTTACCAATTATTTATGTCACACTAAAACAATATCATTTATGCTTATATTTTTTGTAGGGGCAAGAATGTAATATCAAGACCAGCATCAATGGTAGCAATGATGGCACCAACAGCAGGTGCATTCTTCTTGCTGCTAAACAAAACACACCTAGCACTCTACACAAGCACTGCCATAATTGGAGTGTGCACTGGAGCAATCACTTCAATCTCAGTCTCAACCACAAGTGAGTTATTTGGAACAAACAATTTCTCAGTGAACCATAACGTTGTGGTGGCAAATATTCCAATGGGCTCATTTCTCTTTGGTTACTCTGCTGCACTTGTTTACCATAACCAAGGGAATCATCATGGCAAGTGCTTTGGAATGGAATGTTATAGAGACACTTTTATTGTCTGGGGTTGTCTTTGTTGGTTTGGGACTTTGTTGGCTTTGCTTTTGCATTTTAGAACTCGCAAGTTTTACTCATCACAAAAATGATGTGATTTAACATGATATAAATTATTTTCCCACTTTTAATTAATGAGTAATGATAGATAGTTATAAATGAAAATAACATTTAGAATTCTATATTTATATTTAATATTATGCATTTAACTCAATAGAAATTTATAAATGAAAATATAAGCCAAAATAAAAAAATTATAATTACTATACTATTCAATTATGACTATCAAATTTTTTCTTAATTTACCGTGTAACACTTTTAAAGCTAAGCTGAAATTTAAAATAAATAAATGAATAAAACAGAGTAATATATTGTCACTTTGGCTTCATTATTTTTAAAGCAATAACGAAGACGAAGAAATATGAATGTGAATGTAACTATTTTTATTTATTCAAAAGCATACAATTAAGATTTCCTTCAGCATGAATAGGTGTGTATTGGTCCTTCTTTTTACTTTTTAAACTGATTTTTTTTTTTCATAGTTAAATTGACTCTGCTATCAATTAAGTACGACAAAAGATTTAAGAGTGTGTTTAGTTTGTGTTTTTATTTTCTGTTTTCATTTTCAGTATTTTTTGTTTTCTGAATTTTATTAAGAAAAAAGAGAAAATAGTAAAAACAATAAAATTATATTTTTTACTATTTTCATTTTTTTCTTCACAAAATTCAAAAAATAAAAAACACTGAAAATGAAAATAGAAAATGAAAACACAAACCAAACGTGTCCTAAGAATAAATTCTATGGAGAATGCATATTATAGTATAATTTATTAATGATAATAAAAAGGCTTATTTGATTTTTATATTAGTTTTAATTTGGTATTGAATTGGATAACAATTTTTATATGGGAAAGTATAGGTAACTAATAATTTTCAAATTAACAAAAAATAGAATATTTATAACCATTATTAATAGAATGTCCACGATGAAAATGACATAACATCCGAAACCTAAAGTAACTATCAACCAACTTTAGAAATAGAATATCCAAAATCTAAAAACAGAACATATGAAACCAAAAAAAATAAAACATCTAATTCAAATTGTTGGCTGATGTTGGCTCAATTTTTATTGATTACCTGTTTATATCAACTTGCAAAAGTCATTTCAAGGTTTAATTCATCAGCTCTAATATAATGTGTCTCCATCAATAATTTTGATCATTATCATGAGCCACTTTTAAATCAGCCTAGTAACATTAAGAAAGCCTTCGTGTCACTTATCAGGCAGAAATATAAATCAAAGCATTCTCAAATGTGTCTCACTCTTTTTTACACCAAATGGATTTGTTCCCTTTTATTACTATTTGATAGTTAGATAGATATATAGACAGTGAGACATAATTATTAAAGAAGTGTGAACCAATTTTTATAATAATCATAAATAAAATTAAAAAACAACGGTAGACATGTAACACATGCACAACTCATTCTAATAGTTAGTAACAAAAATATTAGGAAAATATTATGTACACAAAAAATTCAGTCACATACTACAAGCTAAGAGGTTATTGTGTGGTAGGTTCCAAGGATTTATCTACCTTAGCTTCCATGGCTTCAACAACTAAATGCCTATCAGTATTCGAGATGGATTAAGTTTGAAAAAACAATATAAGATTAAAAATATAGAAAGGAGGTGAGTGTAGAGGTTTCTAGAATAGAAGAAACTCAGGTGAAAATAACAGATGAAAAATGATAACTAGTTAACTATTCTTTCATATAATTAATTAGTTGCTCAATTCCCTTTTCTTTGGGTAATTTTATAGTAATTATTTTCATTTATTATTTTTTTAAATTTTTTATTGATGATTAAACTCTCAAATATTACAAAAACTTAAAAAGGCAAGGGAGGAAAAAAACTATGTACTCATAGAAGCACAGAATAAGAACAACACTTTTTTTACATATATACATTCAGAATTTAATTACAGCCAAAAAAAATGCTTTAACGTATCTATTTATGAGTAGGTTGAATTAATTTACTTTCATGCATTTTATATCATTTATTTATGTTACCTCTTTTAAAATTTTTGAGGTTTAACTTTGAGACATGTCATCAGTTTACTTTAATTTTTGTTGACTCTCTGGTCTCTTCTTCACAATTAATAATCCTATAATTAATTTCTCTTTATTTGTTTCCGACTTGCTTTAATTTCTGCTGTCAACATCTTGAAATTTCTTAGTTATCAAGCATTGCATATTGGATTTTACAGTTTGGCATTGAACAGAAGCAACAATACAGTAATGATTATAATAAGAGTGCGTGGTATTTCAAATTAGTTTTTTATATCCGTTAAACTCAAATTAAAAGGAGTTAAAATATATTTATAATGAATTATATATCTTAATGGAGTTTTTTTTAGAGTTACACTAAACCTTTCTTCATCCGCGTTACCTATGTAATAATAATAATAATAATAATAATAATAATAATAATAATTAATCTACGTGTACCACTGTACACTTTCATATATTTTTTGTCTTGTTTTGTATTCATATATTTTGTGAATTTTTTACATTTATATTTTTCGTATTGTAAATGAGATATATAGAGATATACAGTGGTACGTGTAACATTACTTAAATAATTCGTACACATCATTTACAACATGAATAAATATAAACATTAGCAAAAAAAAAAATTATGTACGTTTACATTTTTTCATGTTGAAAATGAGGTGGATGAAAATGTACAATAATATACGTAAATTAATTCTAATAATAATAGTAGATGATAAAAAAAAAAAAATAGATATCATTAATGCAATGGCTAATTCTACCGACGAATTTAGTCTTGGTATATAGTTTTGTGAAAAACTGTTAGTTTTGAATGTTTTGTTTTTAAAAAGAAAAAGATTATGGAGCCAACATATTATGACTAATAACGAGTTAATAGTTATGGATGATAACTCATATAAATTTTGGATGTGATTGAATCTGGAGTAAGATGTCAAGCAAACAGAAGACCCTAAATGAAAAAAGATACAGTAGGAGATGAACAATATTGACCCAATGGAGAAAATTACAAGAGTATAATCGATGACTCAAGATAACTTCGAAAAAATGACCAGAAGAAAAAAAAAATACTAACACAAGAGAAAGAAAAACTTATAGGTGCTAAAAATAAAACAAACACCAAAAAATAACTCAAGGAGGAAACCATTGTTGAATTCCCATAGAAAAAAATCTGGAAAGAACCTAAACTCTTGATACCATATTAGAAACGGAGAGAGATCATAACAAAGAAAGGTTTTGTATATTAGGATAAATTACAATGTATAATTATTTATAAACATAAGAGAACTCGAACAATAATAGATAAGATCCTAAAATAATGAAGCATATCCTAACAATATATTTAAATCTAAAATATCTTCACAACCTAATTATTTAAATTCAAAATATCTTAACAACTTTTAAATTAAAAAATTCATATCTAAATAAAATTTTTATTTATTTTTAAATATTAGAAGGATAATTAAAAAAATGAATTACACCTCCTCATCACTACTGGATAACATTAGAGCAATAATGTTACATGCTACCACAACTTATTACTTTTTTTTTTTTTTTTTTCAGTTACATCTTGATCCATCCGAGAACGAAAATAAATTGTCTAACGATAGGAGGTCTCCACTCTCCAATATAACCCCTTTAGCAATACCATCAAAACTAAGAAGAATCACTCTATTTGAAACAATTTATTATTTTCAGTAAGTAATTGACTAACAAAATTTAAAAACATTAACTAATAATATAATATTGTAGGATATTAGAGTTGTCCTATATAAATTAAAATGATTAGACTTGAAGCTGTTCTACTTCTACAACAGTGGCAGAAGGCCACAGGAACAAGTGGTTTGTGTCTTAAATACATTTAGGCATGCAGCGAAAAGTTCGGCGATAACGAAGTTGCAGTTTCATGTTTTAATCAAAGCATTCATAATAAATCATAAATTATAACCTCCATTCAGCTATATTGTTATTATAATTTCTAGCCTCCCAAATAAATGGACTACGTCTTCTTCCTCGTCTCAGTCCATTCTCAAACTAGTCAAATTTTCACACTCCCAATAAGGTGAGGGCCGGGATCACACCACTGCAATACGCCAAACTAAAATCATTTCCATTTTAGCATTTTTCTAAAGTTTCTCGTCACAATAATATTGGGGCGGTGTGCTGTAACCTTTTTATAGCAGTAGTAGTGGTACGTATTATTGAAAGTTTAATATATTCGGTTACAGTTATGTTTGAGTATATTTGATTTTTTTATTTATTTATTAATGCACCAAAAAATTATTAAAATGATAATAATTAATTTAAAATTCAAGAAAAAATAATAGATGAGATATAAATTGTAAGAGATAGACACAAAAAAAAAAAAATTGTAAGAGATATGAATTAGATTATTTTTTAATAATAAATGAACATAGATGGAAGACATGGTATGCAGATCATTGACTAGTTTGTGAATAGTGAATAGGAATGAGGTCTCATAGCTGATGAGAGAAGTACCGGAATTGACGTTAGGATGACATAGACTGAGATGTAATTATTCATATATATTACCTCTTTTTATCCGTTTAAGTATTTTTTTTTTTGGAGTACAGTATAGTATTAGAATTTATAATTTAAATGCGTAGAGTTATATTTTTATTAAACTCTAAAAATAAAGAATACGCTGAAGATGACTGAAGATGACAGACAGTGTAGTTGAAAATAATATAATATAGTGTTTGTTTTATTTTTTATTTTTGTGTTAGTTGAAATAAAGGATTTGCGTTTTTTGGATTTATCTTGTTTTATCATTATTTGGTTTTGGTTTGAACTATATTCGACATTATTATTATTGTGTTCAGCTCCTTACTAAAAAAATTGTTTACGTAACATTATTCTTTTGCTAGGTTTTAGTAATATCCCATACTTACTTGGTATTTTGGCAACATACATATTTATAGAAGTTAAGAAGAAAAAGTTGATATTGACGTGCATGGCATGGCCACGTGCACCGCCCCATCTTCATATGTGAAGTTTCAATTAATTGATTTATTATTAGAGGCGCATGGAGGTGATGAAGGTAGGGTGGTGAATGGTGGTAACATAATGTAGGGTTACATGCATGCACATGATGTGCAAAAAAATTAGGTATGGAAACTGGAAGGACAACTTTTTTGAAAAACTGAACCTCGTCTAATGTTGTTTCTATGTTCACATTAAAGATATATGGAATACGATGATGCTGATTATAACCTTCTTGCCGAATTAAACCACGTATTTTGTTGCTAATTAATTCTGTGCAACGACGCTACTCATCAGGAGACAGGTAATTATGTACTTGTTAATAGGTTTCACACCTTTCTAATATACGTGTTACGTGATATCAGCCTTATTTAAGCCCTAGCTTCCTAAAGAGCTTTCTTTTTCCCCTAGATTCAAGTAATTATTTATTATTGTATATTGTTTTAATTAACTAACTTAAATTGGTCGAGTTATTAATTTTCACTTGTTTGTTTAAATAAATATCCGATTTCGAATTATATCTTATATACAGTGACTGATTTAGAAAATATTGGTTGTGGGGCAATAATAGTATATTAAAATAATTTAAAAAATTAGACTAGTAATTTACCCGCGATGCACGGAATTTATATTCCAATTTAATATAATAAATTAGATAAAGTGATTTGTACAAAATAATTTGTCAAGTAAGTAAGTGTAATCAAATCTAAATATATTGAGTTACATGACTATTATGAGATATCTAATTATAGAAAAAGTCATATGTCGGTGCGTTGATAAAATTTTTTACCACAACGCTATCCCTACATTTGAAGTTATCAGTTCTCACCAATAAGCCAAAATACGAAACATATGATTTCTCTCTCCCTCTCCCTCCTTTCACTCCCATTTTCTCTCCATTTCTTTCTCTCACCTTCGCTTTTTCTCTCCTTCTTCCTCCCTCTATCATTCCTCTCTCTATTTCCTTATCTATCTCTCCCTTTCTCCCACGATCCCTCACTATCTCTTTCTCTTCGGCCTTCTCTCTCCCTCTATCCCATCTTTTTCTCTCACTTTCTTTTCCTCCCCTCTCTTTCTCTTCCTCCATTGCTTTCTCTTATTCTCACTCTCTCTCTATTAATAAGAAATAATTTATCAATTAAGTAAGTGTAATCAAATTTAAAGTATTGAGTTCACAATTTAATCCTACACTTGAAGTTCTTACCAATGAGCCCAAATACGAAACATATGATTTTTCTCTCCTTCCTTCATCTCTCTATTTCATTCTCTTTTTATTTCTTTATCTCACCCTTGCTCTCTCTCCCTCTCTCTCCGTCACTCCTTTTTTTTCTCTATTTCATCACCTCTCTCTCCCTCTCTCCCCGCTCTTTCACTCTCTCTTTCTATCATTCTTTCTCTCCTTCTTTCCCCCTCTCTTTCTATCTTTCTCCCTCTCCACATCTCTCTATTTCTTTTTCTAACCCTCGTTCTCTCTCCCTATTTTTTATTTCCGTATCTCTCTCTCCCCTGCACTCTCCCCTCTTTTTCCATATATTTATCTCCTCTTCTCTCTCCCTCACTTCTTTTCCCTCTTTCTTCCTCTCCCCTTTTTCTCTCCATTTCTTTATTTCCACTCGCTCTCTCCCCTTTCCCTTCGTCTCTTCTTTTTTTTTTTCTCTATTTCCTTATCTCTCTCTTTCCCTCTCTATATTTTTCCCTTACTCCATCCCTCTCTCTTCCTTCTCTCTTTTTTCCTCTTTCTCTGTCTCTCTTTCCCTCTCTCTCCCCCATCATCTCGCCCTCTCCCTTTCCCTCGTTCTCTCTCCCCTTCTCCATCCTTTTTCCCTTACTTTCTCTTTCACACTCCCTCTCTCCCCCTCTTTTTCTCCCTTGCCCTCTCTCATCTCTTTTTCTTCCTCTGTATTCATAAATACACAAATTTTCTCGATATAATATATTATTATTATTATTAATTTAAAAATGATTAATGTAAAAACTCATATATTTAAAATTTTAATTTTTAAATATGATTAATGTAAAGACCCTCCTTTCATGGTCGTGAGACTTCCGCGAACTTTTGCTTAAAATTACCAAAACGCCCTGGTGGTCCGGTTTTCGAAAATCCTCAAAACTGATCTCTTTGGATAAAGAATTTTATCCATGATGAGTAACAAGGGTAATAAAGAGTATTTTATTACCATTGGGGTAAATTTTACCTAATTTCTTTTAGCCGGTTTTACTGTTTGTTTTTACCGTCAGTAAAAATCGGTTTGGTAAAAAATGACCGGTTTTTAATGAAACTCTCGTCCGATCATCATCAAACTTTTACGTAAGCTTGGATACTCATATTTAAACTATATAATGTCTTGAAATTGATTAAATTACTTAGTTTTAATAATTGTTTCTTTTATTGAACCGGATGTGGTTTAGGCGAAAATTTTATTAATTACCTTTAAGCTTGGATTTCTTGTAGAAAAAGCTATGTATCTTTAGTAAAAATTCTTAGTTTCATGAGATAATTTGAAGAGAAAAGAGCTAGTAACTTCTTTAATTTTTCTGAAATATATTTTCAGAATTGAAATGATCATGAGAATGATATTAGAAGTGTCAAGTTTAAAAGAAAAGAAGTTGATAAAAGAAATGAGAATTTAGA
>JASCZI010061211.1:10947-27152 GCA_036250425.1 Stylosanthes scabra
TAGAGTCTGCACCTTATGCTCCAGTTCTGAAATATATCGTGTTTTCCGCTCCTTTGACCGAGCAGCTGAGACACGATTAGCCAATATCCTGGACAAGTATATAACAAATGCAATAAATTATTATAGTGAGTTTGTGATAATTTTCTATTTGTCAAGAGTGACAAAGATTTTTAAAAGACATGGGACAAAATTCACCGTTTTGCACGCTTTGGATCAGCCATGGCAATCTCAGTGAGCTTGTCACTTTCCATTATTTTCTTTAATTCATCTGAGCTAAATTCACGCTTTACAAACTCCATACTGGTCTCAGAAGTTTTACCATCCATTGAATTGCTAGGCGAGTGTTGACCATATCGATTTTGTAATGGAGGCAGCTTAGGTGATTCATCTTCAAGCTGAAAATTCCCAATGGAACTATCCAATGAGAAGCTTCGCCGGTGTCGGCCTACAGGTGCAATGTCACCACTAGAACCCCTCTTGATACCCTCCTTCCGTTCTTCTTTATAGCTCGAAGTTGCTCCCTGAGCAGAAGTTGTCTTTCCATTCGCATGACTTTCTACTTCATTGTCACTACTTTCAACTGTCTTTGAACCGCTAGTTCTGCTATCCAAATCCTTATCTTCCATGCCAGGAAAGTTCATATTATGTATGTTATCCAAATTCATGTACGCATTAAATAAATCATCTATGCAATCCTCTTTCTTGCCCATAGCTTCTCCATTAAAGCCATCAAAGTGGTCCATATCCTTATTCGGCTCCTTTAAAACTAACTGAATTGGCTTCTCAAAACCAGTGTTTTCACCTTTAGAGACTGAATTGTCCCGGTCGCTCACATTCTTAGTAGGAATCGACTGAGAATAAGATTGAACAAGACCAGAAATTCCTAAAGGGGAATCACTATTGCTGCGCCTGTGCCCCTTGCGAGGAGGAAGACTATGACTAGCATGACCTCTGTTGATAGTCACAGAGGGCGCAGCATGAGTGGAACCTAAGTTTTCCTCCATAGACACGTCCATTGAGACCGAATCACCAAAGGAGGTTGCAGCTGCCCCCGGAGAAGCAGAAGGGTCTCGATAAGTCAACGGGCTCAATGGTGGCAAGGAATCAAGGGAAAAGAATGAGGGCTGGGACAAAGACCTAGAATGTGATGAAGATGATGATGACCCCGGGCTCAAGCTCGGCGAACGCAGTCTCTGAGAACCTAAATGGTGCTGGTTTTGAGAAGCTATATACTGAGAATATGGCAAATTGGTACTAGGGTGCGACGGCGGCATACCAATCCCCGGCTTCGGATTCTCGGAGCCACCGGCACCCATCTGGTTAAAAGCATTCAATCTATTATTATTCGGTGGTGGTCTCGGAACTGCAGCCGAAGAGCCAAATACTCCACTATTGTTTCTTTGATCAAAAGATTCCATTGACCAACACCACTACACTTCCCACCGTTGAATGCTGTATATCAAAATCTTGAGTTCAGCAGCAGAAAAGATAAATATTAAACTGACTATTCTTTCAATATTGATGATTCCTCATAAAAAAAAAAACTAACTATAAACCAGAGAACATAATCTGATAATAACAAAATAAAATGCAAGAATCAGCAACAGAATTTCAAATTCCAACAAAGTTATAACTAACTAGCAAACAAGTAGCAAGAACAAATCAATCAATCAAGTCAACAACACACAAGAACAAGAATCAGAACTTGAGAATTCCCAATTCCTCAGCTGGAATTAGAAAAAGGGGAGTGTACCTGGTCATAAGAGAAAACCCTAAGTTTGAAGCAGCAGAGACAGAAAGAGTGAAAAGAGAAAAGAAAAGGAAGGGAAAGAGGTTAAAAAGGAAGGGGTTTGTTATTGTTATGCGGTAGAAAGAAGAAAAAAGGAGGCGATGAGAGGAACAACACAAAGAGAAGTGAGAAGTGAGAAGTGTTGGTGGATGAAGATGTGTCAAGTGTCAAGTGCCAAGAGAGAAGAAAGAGTTGAGTGTGTGAAGAAGACTCAAAATTAATCAAATTTTTGTTGATGATGAAGTGTCTTTCTCCTGTTGGCTTTTCGTGTCTACCTCACTCCTACGCGCTTATTGTTTCCTTCTTTCTTTCTTTATTATCGATCAATTTTTAATATTATTATTAAATGAAATAAATAACAACTTAATAATTAAGTTATCATCTAAAATTTATATGAGTTATTTAGCTCATATATCCAATAATAAATTATCATTCAAAATTTATATAACTTATCATATATGTTGACTCTAATAGTATATTGATTTCGTAGTTTTTTCTATTATTAATTATTAGTAAGAGAAAAAGTTAGAGCTAATCATCTTAATTTATGTTAGCAAAACATTTTAGTCAAGTGCTCAACTTCTTTTATACCATATTTTTAGTCAATAATTTTAAATATTACTCACTAATTAATTGTTTTTACTGATTATTCAGTATTATTTTATTATTAGAATAGTGTTATGTTATAAAGTTATTAAGGAGATAATAAATCTAATTAAAAAAATGATGATGATGAAAAAAGAAAAAAAAAAAAAAGGATATTAACTAAAATGGATCAACAATACTATTGACTCACTAAACTATCTCTTATTATTAACATTGATCATATTAAAATATGTTCTAATGATAAATAATTTATATTCGCCTAAATATATATTCAATTCAAAATTTAGTATATATATGCTTATTTTTGTTGAGAGGCTCACTTATTAAAATTAGGTATGTAGTTTCGGTGTGATCTAAATTAATTAAGTTGAATCTCCAAATATTAAGAAAGCAATTATAAAAAATAAAAAAGAAATGAAATATAAGTTAGAATAGACCTATGTAAAATTTATTTGTCTGTATGATTATTTAAGTAGTTATTGACTAAATAAAACATTTTAAGGGTAATGCTATTTGAACAAGTGATTTTGGCCAACCAAGTGCAACTAAGTAGTTTATTTCTATGCTAAATAGAATATTATTTCGGTGTCTAATAGTATAAAAAAGTGCACCTAAATAAAGTTCTATTTGACACCGAAATTGTTTTCTATTTAGCATATAAATAAATCACTTGGTTACACTTGGTTGGCGAAAACCACTTGTTCACGTAGAATTATTATTTTGAATTTGCTAATAGAATAATTTTTAGTTAGATATTTGTATAAACAATATTTTATACTAACGACACAAGAAAGTTAAATTAGTTTTTTATTCCTACTCAATTGGTAATTATTGCATAGCATAAAACAAGAATATTTTGATATGGGAAAATATCCACAGGTTTACAATTTCCTTATTTTCCGCCACTGTTGTAGGAAACTTGTTTTATTAGTCACTAAATCATGGTATGTATTAGGTATTTAATTGATTTGAAATCTAAACGGATTAGGCAAACTCAACCAAACCAAATTAATTTGACATTCATGTCACTATATTTTATTTTCAAGTCATGAAAATGAAAAGTATATAATGTCTGGGTTAGTTGTCATGTTTGTGCTTCAAATTTGGTCGGCTATTTTGACTTGACCTTTTTTATTTTTATGTTTTTGGTCAAGACTAGACCTATTCTATCACCCTTTATTTTTTGGACTTGAAGCCGATTAGGTTGACATTACTTGATTCTATGTTGGGCCAACAGTGTTTTGAATTTTTGCTTTTATGTTTTTGGTTAAAGTGTTTTGAGTTAATAGTGTTGGATAATTGTCTGTCGTAACAATCTCAAAAAAAAAAAAAAAAATTATCATCCGAAATCAACTTGAACTAATGATCTGACCAATAGACAAACCTAATACACTTAATTTTTTTTTGGTTTCCTAAGATATTTTCTGGCCCGACAAGCCAAGAACTAATCCTTTACGGATCTGAGCTTCATTTAAGAGTTTGCCACTGGCTAGATGCATGCACAAGACGGGATTGGAACCCCCGACATTTGCTCAACCAGACTTAGTGAGCTAACCACTAGAGCCACGAAAATTTGGGCCGGGCCTGAGCCCAAACTCAAACCTTTGAGCGTAAATCAGCGGAACCCCGTTTATACCGTTCTCCTATAAATTGAAGCTCTCGCCTCTTTCAGGATTCAACCAAAATCGCGTAAACCCTAATTCCTAATTAACGTTCCTCTTCTTTGCTTTCCCCTTCCTTCGATCTTTTCGTTCAACCATTTTGTGGTTTGTGTCAAATTTTTTATTTTTCTTATTGTGATTTTTGCGTATTCGGCCAAATGACGAATCTTTCGAAATGCTGAGAGCTCAAAGCATTGAGTGCAATGAATAGCTTCATTTGAATAGGAAGATCTGATGCCCACTTTCTCCCGTTCATGTTTCTTAAACAAAGTTCTCTTTTTTGTTTTCATCTTTATATACCCTGTTCTAATTTTTTTTTTTTTTTTTTAAAAAAAATTCAATATTTGCTCTTAATTTTCTTTGGATTAAGCTGCTTAAGGATTGTTAATTACTTAATTATATATGTAGCCTATGATGCAATTATAAATCTGAAGTGCAATTTTATTGCATTTTAATGTGTTGAAATTTTTTATACTAGGACGGTCTGAGGCTACAAAAATTGATTCACAACCTTGGCATTATAATTTCTAATGTTGTTCTTTTCCTCTGAGATTTTTGGTTTGTGTTGAGCTATATTGTAATACGTGATTTATTGGTGTTATAGTTGTGTACATGAATAGTGCTGTGGATGATGAGAAATATAATTTTACAGTTATCCCTGGCCGATCTAGCAGGTGATGAAATTGTGTAATCTGACACGCACCATTCATTACATAATAATTATGATCATTTAAACAAAGTTTCTATGATCTTTAATTTTTGTACCGTCGGATTAAAAAAATCATTTTTAATTAAGGGCATTTGTGTTGTACAGTTCTACTATTGTATTTGTTAGAGCTTTTTTACTGGTATGTGGTATGGTTTAAGAAAGAAGAATGCTACGGAATTAACGTTAGGAAACCACTACGGAGCTAATAATTAAGTTATTTATATATTCAATATTAAGTTATTATTCAAAATAAATTTGTATGATTTATCATTTATAAATATATTGGCTTTTTATTGGACACAATATATTGGATCCCTAGGTTTTTTCTATAAAAAAAATAAGATTATTCAATGCTCTGGACCGAACTTCAAAATTCATATTGAAGCCGACAAGTAAAACAATGATTATGATTCATGTTCGATGCTTCACAGATAATTGCTAACGGATTCGACCACATTCATGTAAGAAAAAAGAACCAGTAAAAAAAGGGGTAACGAAATTGCTTAGATGATTTACATTTGCAACAATTTGCATTTGTATGACCCTAATTTAAAGCGTTACCAA
The DNA here is from genome assembly GCA_036250425.1 of Stylosanthes scabra. Taxonomy (NCBI): domain Eukaryota; kingdom Viridiplantae; phylum Streptophyta; class Magnoliopsida; order Fabales; family Fabaceae; genus Stylosanthes; species Stylosanthes scabra. Next base: position 16,277 of record JASCZI010061211.1, read on the forward strand.
ATACCAATCTTAGAATGGTGCAAGCAATTTGGTGCTTCTATCATCATGAACATTTACAGAAGAGCATGAAAGGACATTAATTGCCAATTTCAATCACAGATCAATACTATCCCCTTAGATGCAGCTACGGACCAACAATAGAAAAACTACTAACCTGAAAGAAAATTTACATGTACATTAATTCTACAGAATGATTATGAAAGTCTAGTTCTTAGAACGTTCATGACCACAAATAACACAAGGCTCCAAAATTATTTAAGTTTGATGACTAGATACACTAATCAATACAATTTAGAGCTAGTTATCCATAATGTATAATTTTTTTACATGCCCATGCTGCTATAAGAGACCATTTAGGCAGATTGAGAAACGGTACAAGAGCCAAACATAGTACATTACCAAATTTTCCATCACTTTACCATGGATGAAAACTTATATAATGGCCTTATTTTTCATCCATGAGTGACCTTAGAATTCATTGTGGACAATACATAGCATGATACAGAATGCTAACCCCAGGGGCAAAATTGCTGGTGACCTACTTTATTGTGATGTACCGATTTGTACCATGTTTGGCCCAATGGTCCTTGAGATCAACTGGGTTTGACAGATCATGACCCTCCGCCGCAAGCCGGCTAAGAAGCTTATTGAAAGCACTTCCACTCATTTTCCGACCACCTATCCGAGCATGCCTCTTGTTCGGAACTGCTGGAAGGGGATACACCGAAAGGGTGGTTGTGCAACAAGCAGATTGCCAACCACCGTTCCCCCATTTGTAACACTGCCTCAGAATACCAGTACAAGAACACCCTGGAGCCGGCATTGTCGACTCGTCGTATGCAACTTGGTTCAATGCCAAGTCCTGGGATTTCCAATCGGCCTTTGACACATCTAACTGCTTGTTAAGGTCTTCGCCCCCGTTAATCATTTCCTGACTATTCTTCCATTCATTAGCCTTGCCAAACATCATCTTATGAGTATCTTCGTCCTCCCTCTTCACCTTTCTAGTACCTTTTGAAGCCTTCTTATTTGGTGAAACTGACTTAGGTTCCTTCGGTCGTTTGCCTCGCCGGGACTTCCCAGTCTCTGCAGGAATGGGCACGGTTTGGATGGAATCACTTGTGTGCATTTCCCTTGGGGTGTAAGAACCATCACCCATATTAGTAGGCACATGGTGCACTTGTTGCTGTGGATGATGCATATGTTTGATACCCCTTGAGATTTGGCATCCTGGAGGGCATGAGGACACACCACTGTTGGTTAGGGAATTTTCTCGATATTGAAGGGCAGCAATTGCATTGTCTCGTTCCATTAAAGCATTATTTCGTTCTGTGATCGCAGCATCCCGCTGCAGGAATGCCATGTCGCGCTCTGCAAGTGCGGCCTTCTTCTCAGAAAGAGCCAGGTTTCTTTCTTGAATGAGTGCATCTCTTTCAGCCATAAGAGCCATAATTTGCTTCATAGAAGGCTGATGTTGCATCAGCCACTGCAATAGCAATATCAACACCAACATTATCAGAATAAAGCACCTTGTGTGGGGAGGAAGAGCATTTCTGACTTAGTAATTGTGAGTTCATAAAGACAATTTGTAATGAATTCATCTATGAATGGGAAGGATGTTCATGTACCTGTCCCTGGCTAGATTTATATTGATCTGCTTTGTGCCTTCCATTTTCACGATGGCCAGCATCATCCATCAGAAACTTAAACTATTGGCTCTAGGTCTCCTCAACCTGTGTGGAACTTAGGTTAACCAAGCACTAATTTGCTATGAGTCCTGCATATCAATAAATTAGCTAGTTATATTTTATGTAGAGATATAAGTGAAGCATCTATTTCCTCCTGCATTTTTCTTATGGCATGGGAATTTGTATAGTAAGACATTCTTCCAACAAAAATATATGCTGCAAAAAATTGAAATACATACCATGGCTATACACTGGATTGTGCAATTGACGAATGAATTAACACTTGATCAAAATTATTCCTACACAATAAAGTGACTTGAGTAAGTCAACAATGATTCAAGCATGCAAATAAAAAATAGGAAGACAAGCACTGGATTTGAGCAAAAATACAGGCAGTTTGGAAGGGCAGAGGATGTACTAATAAAAACATAAGAATGCAGACATTCACAGAAAAAAACAAGGCAGTTGCAACATGCAAAAGAAATTAACATAATACAACATTTAATATAGCAACTAAAATAGTGTTAATTATGTTCATGATATTGTCCTGAATATTTACCATTTATAGATCTTACTTCATAAAATCCATGCAAACAAGACAAAAGGGAGGGGGAAAGACCATTGTTTGGTTCAAACATCTTTAAGTGATCAACACCAAATGCTGGGAAGAGGAGACATTGCAAAAATAAGCTGAAAAGAGAATAACATAACTAAGGTTCTTTATGGTGATTCCACCAACTACACAGTAAATGTAGTTGACAGGGAAAAAAGGGTGCAAGTATATCATCCAAGATTTGTGTGTGTTCTAATTTAACTATCAGTCAATGAACAGTTGACTTAGTCTTTGCAATGTTATAGTTAGGCTTTGCAAGCTGCATTTCAATTTTCCAAATGAATCAAAGTGACTCCACCCACAAGAGCAAAATTAGTTCATTAACAATGTGATGGCTACCTTAACATTGAAAATTCATGAATGAAGAAATTCAATTAAATAAAACCTAACATAATATGACGATGGCGAATTTAAACTACAAATAGGTAGTTAACATAGATTCCTTCCCCCCACCAGCCCCCTAAATAACCAATTAACACTATACTTCAATTATATCTAGTTTAATTACAATTAATCTAGTTAAAGTTCAAGTGATTTAACATAAATAGGCCCTAAATATATGCGATAATCTAAATAACCATATTCTTTAGCTAATTACATCAAACCAAATTGATGGTTGCTTCCCTAAATCTTAGTACCTCAATACCACAACGGCACAACCCACATTCCACTTAGCAAGGTCAACGTATCAAAGCTAAAAACACAATTTCTGGCATTTCAACAAATTCTACCTGAAACCACGGATCTTAAGTAACAAGAGATTCTAAAACCTAAACTACATACGTTGAAATTAAAAACTAAGGCAATTTAAAAAAAAATCATTGAGTGATGGAAGAGCTACAAACACAAAATTTGAAGTTGCTGAGAATGAAAAGAAAAAAAAATTGAAATAAAAAGAAAATGAAAATTGAAGGCAAGAAATCGCTGATAAGAAAAGAGTTGAATGAAGTGAAGCTTACGAGAACTTAGATCGACGAGAAGATCGAGTAGATGAAGTTGAAGAAGATAAAAAGAGATGAAGATCGAAACCCTAATTTTTGCAGCAGAGAGTAGAACGATAATGTGTTGGATATGGTGGATTTTTTTTTAAAAAAAATAACTATTATTTTTACACCGATTTCTGAGTAAAATTGTTTTCTGCGTTGGCTTTGCAAATTTTCTTCGTTTCGTCTCGTCTCGTCTCTTCACTCTCTTTCTCATTTCCCACTTTCATTTTTTTCCCTTCTTTCTTTTATTCTAAAGTGAAATACGTCAATTTTCTTGGTTAATTAATTAATTTGCTTGCTCAATTTTCCATCATAAATCAACTAAATTTGTTTATTTTTTATATTTTAGACGTCTTTAATATAGGCCAAGATAAGAGTTATTTATTTTTTTTAACCATAAAAAATTATAACACTGATAAATTTTTGAAGTAGTGATAGATTAATAAAAATTCTTTTCTTTTCCAACACTAATCTATGCATTTGAAAATAAAAGAGAATTAATTAAATTTCACAAAAAAAAAACTTATAGAAATTAACGTAATTTTTTTTGGTAAGCGAAATTAACGTAATTTATTTTTCTACAAAATAAAAAAGCACAAAATCGAAATATATGAAACTAGATTTTTTTTTGTCAAATAGATCATTTTTTTTAGTCACCAATAAAAAACTCAATTTTTTGACATGTAAAACTAGATTATTATGTTTTTTGGGTCCTACAACTCAATGTGTATATAATTTTAACATAGGTAGCCCATCTCAAAGGCCCAAATATTGAGCTCCATTAAGAAAAAAAAAAGAGAGAGAAAAAAAAAAACACAGATGCAGAAAGAAACACACTTATCCACGCTGGCAATCCTCCATTGTAGTATCTAACCAATTAAAATCAAGCACACGGATAACCAAACTTGTGTTTTTTTGAATTCAAACCTCTCTAACACGCACGCTTCTAAAGTAAGTACCGTTGTGCGTTGAAGTCTTCAAAGTCCAAAACTAACACCGACCTATAAACCTCTCTAACACGCTTCTATATATAAATCACAAACGATAACCGGTTTTTTCTTTTCTTATTTCTTACCCTTTGATAAACAAGATCTCATTCTCTCTCAATCTCTCGCATTTTCTTTCTCTTTGCGCTTCTTCGTTTTCTTGTTTCTCTCTGATTCCATGGCTCGTACGAAGCAAACTGCTCGCAAATCCACTGGTGGCAAGGCCCCTAGGAAGCAACTCGCCACCAAGGTTCGTTCCCTTAGGGTTTCTTCGCACATGTTCTCTTCTGTTTTTTTTTCTTTGAGATTTTATGCAAAATTAGGGTTTCTGGAATTCGATTCTTGGATTATTGGAAACTTATATTGGATGCTGCGAATTTCGATTTTGTTGATTCCTAGGGTTTATATTTATGTGTATTAGAAAGATGCATAATAAGTTTATATTGAAAGATTCTGTATGATTTGTGAAGGCTGCAAGGAAATCTGCTCCTACTACTGGAGGAGTCAAGAAGCCTCATCGCTATCGTCCTGGAACTGTTGCCCTGCGGTATGTAGTAATAACTTAATTAGCTTGTTTTTTCTAATTGTTTTAGTTTGATTCAATTGATTTAGGTGTTTGTTTATTTTTGTTGTTTCAGTGAGATCCGAAAATACCAGAAGAGCACTGAGCTCTTGATCCGCAAGCTTCCCTTCCAGCGTCTTGTACGTGAAATTGCTCAGGACTTCAAGGTATATGATTGTCTCTTTTTGTATGCTTAATTCTTGCATAGCTCACAATTTGTGTTTATAAACTTTCAACATGAATCATATTTAGAATTAGGGTTTATAAAACACCTTTAGGAAATGAAGGAGTTTCTCCATAAGTAAAGTTTAGAATTATTGGTTTTAGACTTTTGGAATTGAAAACAATCAGTTTTGGGAGTTATATTTTTGTTGTTTGAGGATCTTGAGCAATAGAATAAGATGGCTTTTGGCTAGGCACTAGTTTCTCCATAAGTGAAGCACAAAATTCGTAGCTTTAGGCTTTTCTTGAATTGAAACAATTAGTTTCAAGGGTTATCTTTTTTATGGTGACATTTTTTTTGTTAAAGGATTATGAACAAAGTAATATTGCTGTTCAGCCAGACACACTAGTTCTTAGTTTTATTTAATGAATTACAATATGAGGTTGCTATGAGATTATTGGATTTGTTCCTACATGCCATTTTTATAGTTCTTCCTCCTTGTTTGTTTGTTGGTTTATTTATTTAGAATTTAAGTATGTTATGATTATTGATGTGTGTTGATTGGTCTTATTTTGTTTGCAGACTGATTTGAGGTTCCAGAGCCATGCTGTTCTTGCTCTCCAGGAAGCTGCTGAAGCCTACTTGGTTGGTCTATTCGAGGACACCAACTTGTGTGCCATCCATGCTAAGAGGGTCACCATAATGCCCAAAGACATTCAGCTTGCACGCCGCATCCGCGGTGAACGTGCTTAGGCTGATCGATTTCATGCTGCTGATCCTTTTGGAATACACCTTGTGTTACTAGTTTAGTATTGTTCAAGTTTCCTATGCCACTGTATAGTTTTGGACAACCTTTTAGGTTTTCTATTGATGTCTTAAGAGGAATTACTTTCGTTATGGTATAGTAGATCATAGAAAGATACTACTAATGGAATGATTTGATTACTGTTATAAGACAATTTTACTTTCAATTGATGAATGTGTTGGAACGTGACATTTAACTGGTGGAATTCTGATTTTCAACATAACCATGATGGCAAGCATATGGTGGTGATATTAATATTGTGAAGTGGTTCTTTTTGGTTATGGAAGCCGGATTAAACGTCCATTACTTGTCTCCATGATAGTAAAAACCGGAATCCTTGTTAATACCTGCCTTGTCTACCTAATTTGACAGTTTCTTCTCATATGTTTGAACACCATTGGCCAGTAAGGCCAATACTTCTGAAAACTTGGTTGAAAACTTTTTTTTTCTTTTTTGGTAAGATAAAGGGGCCTGAAGCCCAAAGAAACAAGAAAAACATTACAGCTCTTCAAGTACATCACGGGGTAACAGATACCCCATTCACATCATTGTCAAGAAGTGGAGTTAACTCATCAGAGGGAATGTCAAGAAAGTGGTAACCATGAACTCTGCTGAAGCTCATCTTCGCAACTCTATCTGCACACCTGTTAGCTTCACGGAAGGTATGAACAAAACTTTATATTAATCGAAGTTGGTGATGAAACCCCCACCCAAAAAATCCATTTGGGGCTGGACCCAAAAACTCTAATTTGAAGAAATGTCTCTGTCACACCAAAAATTGGGTAGTGGCATGAAATCAGTTGGTTCTAATTTCTAAATCATGGCGAGACACGAATTACTCAGTTTTTTCCCCCCCAATAATCTGAATATTATAGCGTTTAGCCGTTTACCATTTTAGAAACGAGAAAGTAATTTCACCTGAGATAGTAAAGAAAAAAAGGTACATAGTGAGTGTTTTGCATGTCATCAGCATTTTAAAATTTTATTTAATACCCAAAAGAAATTGGAAACTAGTAAAAAAAGATATGATGGCTGCAAATTGCAATTAGCTGCGCCCGTGAAATCCCCCAAATGTCCCGTGAATTAAATTTTATAAGGGGAAGAAAATAAAATTATGAAGAGTTTATTTGACCCGTGATTCTCACTACATGCCATAGAAGATAAAAATTGCATACTTGTCAAAACAAAAATGAACTCTGATCCAAAATGTAATCGCTATGAACGTAAATTAATATACACTTGTACCAAAATACAATATATTATTGACTTTACTCTGTCAAATCTGCTTGGTTCAATGATCCTAAAGCTGTATTGTCATGGAATATCAGAGTGCATACAACCTTATTCACTTCATCTACTCAATTCATCCCCTCAATTTGTCTATTCAAAATTGTTTATAAAATAAAATATTAAGTGTATACCGTGATCAAATCAGACATTATATATTTATATATATTTGTACAAATTTTTATATAATAATTAATTTAGTGATTAATTTTTATTTACATGAATCATGATTTTATATATATGCATGTAAAGTTAGGGGACATATCTTGATGACTGAAAGTTAAAAAATTTGAATAAGGAAAAGGTTAGGTTAATCTAGTGTTGAGCATAAAAAGTAATATGAATATGCCATATGAATGAAAAATCTTGGCATCTCTATATCATGGCAATAGCCAATAAGTAAAATAATCTAAAAAGAGAAAAGAAAATAATATAGTATACGACAAATATATATCATGGCTAATTGGCTATAATTACATCTCACCACCTTTCGGCTTTTGGTAACAAATTGCAAGATCCATTTAGTCGGAATTTGTTTGCATCTTATTTTTAACATATGAATTAATTTGTGGAACATTTCATCTTATTTGTTCATTTTATTCATAAATATACACTTCTAAATATTTCTTTAACTAATAAAAGATGAAAAGAATATAAATATTTCTTTAACTAATATTAACAATTGATACATTAAATCAAAGTATTTGGACCCAAATACCCTCACTAGGAATTTGTTGGTGTACCACAAATATTATGTAGAAACCAGGTGGTGCAAGAATTGGTGACTTTGGTGTAACAACCTCAATTTCATAAGTTGATGATGTCCAATTAACATTAGTAACCTTAATTGTCTCCAACACCAATAATCTTTGATTCATGGAGAAGGAGTGAGTGTTAAAAGGTGGTGCCAACATTGTCACATACACCAAATGTTGAGTCAACATTGCTTCCATTTGAAATTGCACACTCAACTTTTGACCATACACCAATTGGTTTTGAAATTGGGACACAATTCTAGGTCTGAAATGATAAAAAACGGGTTCCAAATACGAAGGAGAAAACGCTTCGACGCTTAAGTCAGTAGGAAACATGGTGGTGAAATTGTAATACTTATGAGGGTTGCTTCCCGCCACTATAACCCTACCATCACGAACCAAAATCGCAGTAGAATGGTACATACGGGGAATATTCGTCGGGTTTTGGACTTCAAATCTTGACCCAATTGGATTATCCGTCTTGTAAAGAAATGGGTTTAAAATCGGATCACGAGCATATTCCCAACCAGCAGTGCCCGAATCGGCTCCGTTTATAATCAAGATGTTACCATTTGGAAGCATAACCATGTCACTCATGACCCTGCCCTTGGGCATTGTCTCCATAACCCACTTCGGATTCGGGTCGGTGATCTTAATCCGACCACAAGTATTCAAAGCTCCGGTAAACCGACCCGCTTTAGCATACTTAAATGAATCTTTAGGGGCCCCACCACAAACCAAAACCTCAGCTTCCACATTTGAATTAGCTTGTAACATTTTCAATGGTAACATAACTGCTGAACCTGTGCTTGGGTAACACCTTGGATCCCCATTTGGAATATCTGGGTAAGTTTTGACAACAACATTCTTAACATAATTGAATAGTATGGATTTGTTATTGGCAAAGATAAAAAGATTGCCATCAACATTGAGAAATACGAAGGGGTATAAATTGTTCTCTGCTCCAATGTCGTTTGTTTGAACAAGGAATTGTAAACTATGAACATGTTGTGTTGCTAGTAAATCACTCTTTGGGTAAAATTCATAGTTGAATTGCCGGCGGCCGCCGATCACAATTTGTCGACCGTCCGGCAGCTTTTGGTTGGTGGCATACCTGTAAATTTGTAAAATCATTTTTTTTGTTATTTTATTAAGATAAAAATAAAAATTATAGAAAAAAAAAGATTGAACAATACTGTTGAATATATGTCCACCCAAAAGTAGATAATAAAAACAACGACTAAAATACAATGCAAATTTTGTTTCTTGTCTTAAGCTTGGAACATTTATTTAAATTTTTTTTATCATAAAATAGGAGAATAATCACGAATTAAGCTGAATCCATGAAGAATAAATTAAGAAAATATTAAGGAGTCAATATTTTTAGTTAAAAAAATAGAAAATTAATTAGTATTATTATAAAATATAGGACAAATAAAAAAATACATGGTAAAAGCCATGTCTTATTTGATCAATATTGAATTATATTTATGTACTCAAAATTAAAATGTACTCAAAATTAAAATGTAAGACATTTAGAAATGATCCAAAATATAGTTTATGTAAACAATAAGTATTGAATCAAAGTAATTTTTTCTCTTATGCAAATCTAATTACTCTTTTAATATTTTAAAGCACTATTTTAATTTATTAAAATTTAGCCTGAATAATCATGATTGTCAATCAACATATTTTTATAAGCTGAAAAATATTTTAAAAAACTACAAATATACTAAAAAATATATATTCTAATCAAAATTGTTAGATAATATAAATAAAAAATGTTACACTTTTTGAAATATTATATTAATCGATAAGTTTATGTGAACAAGTGGTTTTGGCACCAAGTGCAAGCAAATAATTTATTTATATGCTAAATATAAGACTATTTCGATGTCAAATAGAACTTTATTTATGTGCACTTTTTTTATATTATTTGACACTGAAATAATATTCTATTTAGCATAAAAATAAATCATTTGATTAAACTTAATTAACTAAAATCACTTGTTCAAATAGCATTATCCTATATTAGTATATATACCTCCATATATGAATTATTAAAAGTTAAAACACAAAACAAGGACATTACCACCGGCGGACGGAGAGTTGGCCGGGAAATTCTATCCAATCACAGGTGGAGCTTCCAGAACACGGCGTGAAGGTGCGAACGGCGCGGTCGCCGTCATTGAAACCACCGGTCTGGACAAGGGTACCGTTAGGAGAAACATAACCAGAAGAGCACCAAACATCAGTCTGAACAAAGAGTGGCCTGAACGTGTTCGAAACGACGTCGTATTCGACTGAATGAGCGGTGCAATCCGTCTTCACAACCTCCTCATTGGGATTGTACCGGCAACGGTTGTTGGGTAAGGAGAGGTTTGAGAGCCCGAAATCGGTACGGTCGTAGATCACAACGCGGTCGTTTTGGAGAAGCTGCATGTGCATTCCTACTATGCCTATGCTCTTCTGAAGAAGCTGCCATTTCCCGCCTCCGGAGGCGGCGGTGTCGGCGAAGATAAGAAAATGGAGGAGGAGGATGAGAAGTGATGTAGCAGTGGATGTGCTCATTTTTCTTGTACTATACTACCTGGTTGTTGATTATTGTTATATATATATATAAACAATTTTAGCGTAATTAAGTGGTTTTGTCCCACTTAAGTTATTTATTTTTATATTAAATAGATGATTATTTCGATATCAAATATAACTTTATTTATGTACAATTCTTTTATACTATTTGTTATCAAAATAATATTCTGTTTACTATAGAAATAAATTACTTAATTAAACTTGGTTAGCCAAAACCACTCCTTCAAATAGGAGTATATAGTTATGAATTTCTGGTAAGAAAACAAAAAATAGTGTTAAATTTGTCCTTTTTTTGTGACTAGTTACGAATTTGTTTAATCACCGAACAAATTATATCCATTGAACAATTGAAGGATTATGCGTACATTTTAAAAAAATAGATAATAAAGTTTGAATAATGTTACGTGTTATATATATATATATATATATATATATATAT